>BPLR01015128.1:0-210241 GCA_021605095.1 Caerostris extrusa
AAAAACTTCTTCTGAGATCAATAAGTATTTATGCCACAATGCTTTGAAGATAAACTTATCTTCAACATTTTATAGGTATCCGGAGAGAATACTGAGCGAAGCCGCGTCCTCGAAAGATTAAATATTACTAAAAGAATATCTATTTGTCGAGAAGTTCAGCGAATTCCTTTAAAAACATACTGTTTTTTAGTGAATATTCTTGTGCTTAGAGAAATGACGTAAAATTGGCTTGCAGCAATGATATATGATGTTAAAATAAATGAAGCTAAAAAATAAATGGAAAGTTATTTTAAAAGCAATAATTTTGCACTCCTTTGATTAAGAATCTTAATTCTATGAACATAGTAAGTTATCGGTATGAAGGCTTAATTGTGAAAAATATTGTTGAATTGAATTCTCAAAATTTCCTCAGCACTTTCATAATCAGCATTTGAATTCATTATTCAGCTGACATTTTTATTACGATAATGGGATCCATCATTACGGGGAGTTCCCTATAGATGTGAAAGTATAATGCTTTCTGCGGAAAGATGATCAGAGCATGCTGTCTCGAGTTTGTGTGTTGCTTTAAGAGAAAACATAGAAAATGCTCTCTATTCAGTGCAAAAGGTGAAGCGAGTCACGAGAATCTATTTTTCAAAGTAATGTCTTGAAATGCACCCTACCAACAAAAATCGAATACGAGTCACCCCCATACCGCGCCGAATTTCTAGTGCTCTGGACGCTCGCGCGCCACAGGTTTTCGAGTTGGGGTCCCAGCGGTGCTTCATGGTTGTTTTTAGTGGTACGTAATCCGCGCTTTAAGCCCGTAGGTTCCGGTCTAAGTAGAGTTGCATATAAGTTGCACAGTAGGATTGTTTCATCGTCATGGTAGGATATGCATGAAAAGCGGAACGGCGTTGCTCCTTTTCTCAGCGCCACAGGATACTCCTATGAATAAAAACTTCTTTGAGATCAATAAGTATTTATTACAATGCTTGGAAGATAAACTTATCTCCAACATTTTTATAGGTATCCAGAGAGAATAATTGAGCAAACTGCGTCTCTCGAAGATTAAATAATACCAAAGAATATCTATTGCCGAGAAGCTCAGCGGAATCTTTAAAAACATACTGTTTTAACATTTTTGTGCTTAGGAGAAATGACGTGTGAAATTGGTGAGAATAGGCCTGCGCAATGATATATGATGGTAAAATAAATTAAACTAAAAAATTAATGGAAAGTTTTTCTTATTTAAGTAAAAAGCAGAAGTTTTTACTGCTTTTTGATTAAGAATCTAATTTGCAGAACATAATAAGTTATCAGTATTTGAGAAGCATCGTTGAATTGAATTCAAAATAACATGGGTTTTTTGATGAATCTTTTGACATGGGCGCAACCCCCACCATGGGGCTGTTGCATCAATAAAGAAGAAGTAGTACAGACTCAATACACGCAGCAGCAAAAATCCGAATACCATACGCGACCCTGCATGCTGTTATATCATGCGGTTGAATTTGTGAGGAATATAGTAAATTTCTCAGTATGAGATGATGTATGCATGTTAAATGCATGTGGTTTCAATTTGTGAACATAGTAAGTTATTAGTATGAGATGAATTGCGAAAAGATATTGTTTGAATTGAATTTCAAAAATATTTTTTCAAAATCTCAGCACTTGAATTCATTGTTTATTTGCCAAGTTTTATTACGACAATGGGGTCTAATACGAGAATACGTATAAGTGCGGATAGTATAATGTGCTTTCTGGAAAAGATGCTCAAGAGTGCGCTGCACGGAGTTTGTGTGTCGTATAAGAGAAAACATAGAAAATTTTCTCTATTCAGTCCAAACTGAAGAGACACTCTTGTGTGGACACCACAGGTTCTTATCGAAGTAGTATCTTTAAAAACGATCTAGCTGTTACGATGGACAATTGGCTAGTGCTCTGGCTTTTGATGTACCACAGGCTTTAGGTTCGGCATCCTGGCGAAGTGGCATGGCGTTTGTTAGTGGACTAAGAAAAACAAACATTAGAAAATAGTTTTTTTAATTTCGTTCGCAGAACATTTTTGATCTTGAACAATATCTACAATAATCTACAATATTCCCTTTTAATTAAATCTAATATCTGTTTGGATCTTTTCAGTTACATTATTATTTGTTACTATTTCTGCACCGAAAAAAATGATTTCAGAAAATCAAATTAGTCTAATAAAAAAGTTTATTTGCGTTTCCTTCCCCTTTCACATCAGTATACAAGTATTCAGACTTTTATTTCTGGTATGTGAGAGGTACTAAATCTCCAAATAAATGACTGTAATGTGGCCATGGTAACAGATGTAGTCACTTTTATTCAAATTATTTTTTTCGGCGGAGTGTAAAATTTTATAGGCTATTGTTCTGAGTAATTCAATTTTTGCAGCGTCGGCGGGAAACAGAAACGTCCACTGATATGTATTAGTTCCAGAAAAGGGCCTTCAGAGAGATGAGTGCTGCTTTCATGGATTTTTATATGGATTTCTTACACGCCACTTCTAGAATTGTTCAACTTCAGTAGGGAAAAGTTCACTCACGTTAATGATACTGAATGAGATTTAATTATATCAGTTACATAAGCTGCTTCGTTTTGCTTAAATTGATGAAATTTATTATTGGGAAAAATTGCGTGGAGAAAATTAGTAGATATATGGTATTGAAAAAAAAAATTTTAAATAGAGTAAAATTATTCTTAAATTGCTAGCGAGAAATCAGAGCATTGCATATTGATATGGCATTAGTTAATGATAGCATTAGGAACCTGATGGCTGGGTGACTAGCTCTTGATACCACAAGCTGCTTCGCTTGCTTAAATTGATGAAATTTATTATTGGGAAAAATTGTGTGGAGAAAAATCAGTAGACATATAGGACTGAAAATATTAAAAATGGAATAAAATTATTTTTTGACTGCTAGCGAGAAAGCAGAGCATTGCATATTGATATGACATCGTGTTTGTTGAGTATTTATACTAAAAATTGTATTAGTTAATCACTCCATTAAAGGCCCTAATGGCAGAGTGACACCGCTCTGTAGTCGGTACCACAGGGTTAGAGTCCCGAAGGTGCCATGGATACTTGTAGTGGCTCGGAGTCCACCTTAAACAGTACGTCCCGGTCTAAAATGACTGTTTGGCGTAGGGCTGACAACCCTGCCTCGTAGAAAGAAAACATCTGTTTCGGGATCTGCCAGTAGGCAGACGGCCATGATCCAACATGGACTGTAGTGCGTAGTAGCTATAAAATTTTAAAGTCCTGAAATAGTGCATTTAATGCTCTTCTAAATTTATCACTTAATTAAAAGTTTAATTTAAGCGTGAAGAAAAAGTTAGAGATGAAAGAGCAGGATTTGAATCGATTTATGAATTGAATAATTTAAATTATGCATTTTTAGGCTTTCTTTTTCAATCGACATCTAAAGCGTTTAAGATCGTCTAACACTTTGTATTCAGCAAATACTACCAATGCGGCCCTCTTAAATCACTACAGGTCTGTTATAATACACGGCAAGAGGGAAAGAGAAGGAAAGAAAAGTAAAAGCTTAAAAATAAAAATCTTTATATGCAACGAATTCAGTGTTGATATTAATAATCATTAAATCTACATTGACCATCAAAACAATAATAACAAAACATCCCATTTTTAACATCATTGTACATTCTCAGAAGCATTACCATTAAAATATAAACACATCTCATTTAAACGAATGTATATTCTCAGAAACATCACCATCAAAACAAAACATCAAATTTAAAAATTTACATTCTCAGAAGAATCACTATAAAACAACAAAACATAAAATTTAAACATACATTCTCAGAAGCATTACCATTTAAATATAAACACATCTCATTTAAACGAATGTATATTCTCAGAAACATCACCATCAAAACAAAACATCAAATTTAAAAAATTTACATTCTCAGAAGCATCACTATAAAACAACAAAACATAAAATTTAAACATACATTCTCAGAAGCATCACTATCAAAACAACGAAGTAAAACAAATTTAAACGTGCATTCTGCTATCCTTAAAAAGAAAAACAACATTTCATGTTTTCGGAATCTGGCAGAAGACCTTTGCCCACCTTGCGGTTATCGCGCCATTGTAGAAGACTCATCGCATTGATTTATAAAATTGTATTAGTTGTTAGTTAGTTATATTAGTGAAGCATTATTTAATTAAATTGCATTAATTACTTGAAAAGTAAAACAAAATTCAAAAGTAATTCAAAATTGATTAGCTCTATATTTAATTTTTCCCAAATATACGTACTTTGTTTATTATTTTTAAAAGAAGTAATTTCTATACATTCTTAACATCCATTGCAAATATCTTTTTTTTTTTTTTTATTTTTTAAATTGATGAAAGTTTTTATTGGGAAAAAAATTGTATGAAGAAAAATCAGTAGATACATAAATTGAAAAAAAATTAAGAATAAGTAAAAATTATTCTTATATTACTATATGGTTTGCTTATTATTTCGAAAATGCATGATAATTTCTTTTAAGAAATTAAAAAAATATTAACGAGAATCACTATTATATTCTTTTCATTTACAACAGTATGAATGCTACAATTTTACTTTGAAATTGTGTTATTCAATTAAGAAATCTATATTGGATATTCTTACAAAAAGGATTAGTTAAAACTCAATATTTGCATTGAAGAGATCAACTCAGCATCAAATAAATTCTATCAAGACTATAAATTTTCAGATAAAAATTTAATTTAAGAAATAAACACTAAAATGATTTAAAACATAATAACATGCGTAAAATAAAGTAATTAGAATTTTTATTTATTATTAAATAAATCAGTATTTTTAAGGGGAACAAGAAATTGTACTTCAAATTATAAATAATTTTTTTTTTTTCATAATAAAAATTTGTGATATTTTTTATGCTTAAATGTAAACTGAACACCCATAGAGACAAATACATGCATACTCACACGTACACCCTTCCATATATGTTATATATATATATATATGTATGCACGTATTTCTAAACATAATGACTTCTTTACTTTCACCCTTCTTACTTATTACTAGCAATTTCTTGGCTTCCTTTTCGTGTGACCCCATCAAAACTAAATGAAACTGACACCACGCAGGCAACGCTGGAACTGTTGAAATGATAGGATGGATATCACAATAGAAGCACAACGAAGCATGAAATATGGGCTTTATTATATCTTCGCAGATCAGTTGCTACTGAACGACACAAAGCGTACGCAAGGAGGGGGAATTGGTTGCTCTTTTGAGGACCTCACCAACAAAACATTTATGATACTGATGAAGCTCGATACCTAGAACGTATTTGTCAAAAAAAATTTCCTTCTCTGAGCTCATCTTCAGCCCTATTCATTCTTTTGTATTGTCCTCAACCCTGACAACGACGTCTGGTCTGTCTCCTCTCCGGATTAAGTTGTACCTTTAGCGTGGGACCATCTCAGTGGAGGCTCATCCTTTCCATCAAATGACAATGTAATCCTGTAGATTGCAGTTCAACTATAATTCATAAAGCATATGCGTTTCGTTGGGGTTACCTTTCAACGTATTGAATGCTTTTATGCCATACGTTAAAGACAGTTTCAATGTATCCAGCAATCGTTTCATCGGAAAACTGCCAAAACAGAGTATTATTTGGCATTGATACATGACAACAAACGGTTCGTTCACTGAAGATTTACTATTCCCTTATGAATATTATTAATATAATAGTAGAAATAGAAGTTTATTGGGATTTGAACATTGTCTTCTTGTATAATATTGATGCATTTATTCAAATGCTTACAGAGGAACATTTTTTTTTTTTTTTTTTTATTTTTAACAGAGCAATTATTAACAGAGAGAGTTAAAACAGAGTATTATTTGGCATTAATACATGACAACAAACGGTTCGTTCAGTGAAGATTTACTATTCCCTTATGAATATTATTAATATAATAGTAGAAATAGAGAAGTTTATTGGGATTTGACCTTGCCTTCTTGTATAATATTGACGCATTTTTATTTAAATGCTTAGAGAAGAACATGTTTTTTTAAATTTTAAATTTGATATTTTTAATTAATTTTTAATTTGATATTTTTAATTAATTTTTTAATTACATTTTTCAAGTTTTTTTTTTTTTTAATTACTTATTTTATGCAGTAAACCGTGTTATAATTGTTCAAAATTATTTTAAGAATTTTTTTACTGCAGCTTCATATCTTGTCTAGAAACGATTCATATGCTATTAGATAATTTCATTATACATAATTTTTAAGTATTTTTTATTTTCTTATTACAGTTCCAGTAAAAAATGAAAAAAAATTTGTGTGTTCTGTTAGAAATTTTATTTATTCATTTTTTGTTAATAGCATTGTATTAATCGTCTTTATAAAACATGGCATATTTTTATTTCTTCCAGTAGAAAAAAATGTTCAGACACAAAAGCAGACAAAAAAATGTTCCCTTATTTTATTTTATCAACACGTAAATGTACTAAAATGATTTAAATCATTTTAATTAGCATTATTGATTAGTTGTTTTTATTAATACCTTACATAAATTAATATTTATATACTAATTATAAAAAAAAGTAACATCGTTCATAAAACTTTTTGAAGATTTGTGTAATAATCCTCGTAAATAAATGTGTTTTGCGTAATAATCCACGCAAATAAATTATTTTTGCGTAATAATATACGTAAATAAATGAGTTTTGCGTAATAATATACGTAAATAAATGAGTTTTGCGTAATAATATACGTAAATAAATGAGTTCTGCGTAATAATATACTTAAATAAATGAGATCTGCGTAATAATACACGTAAATTTTATCTGAATTTCTCAGTGCGATTATAGCAAAATTTAAACCTCAAAAAGTCTAGTCTCTAAGAAAAAAAAAAGAAAAAGAAAAGAAGAGAAGGGAAAAAGAAAGGAAAAAAAAAAAAGAAATAAGGTTAGAGGTAAGGGAAAGGGAAAGTATCATAGTAAGGGAGAAAAAGTTCTTCACACACACATACACTCAGAAAAAAAAAAAAAAAAAAATCGTCTTTGGTTCGGTAACCCTCAAGCAGATGTAATCTTTTTTCTCCCATTCTTATATTGCTCGGTTTAAATCCTAGGGGCGCTTTCTTTCGTTTCAATAAAAAATAGACCACAGATACATTTTTCGAAGAAGGGCTTTATATTTAAAAAAATTTTCTTTGGGAAAAAATGAGTGCACTCAAAAGATATTTAAGAAGTTTTCATTTTATGTGCTTTACTTAAAATTAAAAAAAAAAAAAGAATATCTATGATATAACGAAGAATTTCAGTGAATCTTTTGCGATAAAGATTTATTCTCCGTCACCTATTGTGATTGAAATGAAAACCTTAATACACTGGTGGGTTTACTTAATTGAATCTATTTTTTAACTTTTTTTAAATTGAAATTTTTGAATTATTTTTATGAATTTTATATTTTTTTAGTATAGTAGATTTTAATGATAATAAATTTAATATGTTGGAGAATTTACGCAATTCATATCAATATAATAATTTAGTAGAAAGATCAATATGAATTTAGAGAATTAAATGAATCACTATGGATTTAAAGAATTAAAACAATCAATATGGATTCAGAGAATTAAAACAATCAATATGAATTTAGATAATTAAAACAGAACATGCACAATAAAAACAACTTGTTCCTCTCAAGATAATTTTTTTTTAGAATGATGGGTTATTTATTATTTATTTATTATTTTTTACATTTATAAAGCTACAGAAAAAAAAAAAAAGACAACATTAAATTTCACATATTATCAATCGGATTAATTTTTGAAAGCATTTCATACCAAAGATATAGTACATTTTTAGATGAAATTTATTTAAATCTATCTGCTTTAGGGTTATATTTGTTTATCAATCTATATTAATTAAAATAGCAGAATGAATGTTTGTAATTGTAAATGAGGCAGACATTTTATATAAGAAATATCTTTAAAAATAATTTTGGGATAAATAAACAATCATAAATTAAATTTTACTTTCATTTACAAAATTGCGTAAAATAAATAACATAAAAAACTCCAAACCAAAATTATTCAGTACGAAGCTCATACAACAATCAAATTTCTGCTTTTAATGACTGTATTCATAAATAAATTTTGATGTAAAAATATTTCACAACATTCTTTTCCAAACAAATAGCTCATGTGTCTTAGTAAACTAAAAGCTTCCCAAACAAGTAGTTATTAAATAAAACGAAGGCCACATATTTTTGGTTACTTCTAATTTTAATAACGTCTTGCTTTTTACACAGCAAGTTTTCTGTTTTTCCTGATCACCTAAATTTAAATTTTTGTATTTTCCACATTTAATTTTGATGGTCAAATCAGATTTTATCACAAAAATCTGAAAACAATTTCTCGCTTATTCGGAAGACCCTGAGGTCACTTTTTGAGAGGTTTGTTATATATACGATTAGAGTGGTTTTGTTATATATACGATTAGAGAGGTTTTGTTATATAAACGATTAGAGCGGTTTTGTTATATATACCAAGTTATATATACTGAGAATATACTAAGTTATATATACCAAGTATATACCAAGAAGTGGAATTTTTATTCTCTAAAAGGATTTCGTTAGAAATTTAGATAATTTAGAGAATCGAGATAATACTGTTAATCTATTATCGATAAAAGAAATTTTATTTGTATACTATTTTTATTATCTTTATACTTTTATTATTATTTTTATACTATTTTTATACTATAAATTAATTTTATATTAGCTTTCACTGTTGTCTGGTATATGGATATTTTCCTAGTTTTATGTGATGCACAATTCTGAGACAATTATCACAGGAAAACTTCGACTTCCAATTTCTCTTTTTGGATATAAGGTGACATAGTTTTTAACTAATAAAGAATTAATTATTAATTTAATGTTTACGAAGCGACCGTCATATAAGTTATTTACCTCTGAATACGTTTTTTTTTTACTAAATTTCGAAAGTATCCATCGCGTAATTTAAAAAAAAAAAAATGGTCAGACAAATTCAGAAAAAATAAAACTTCAGTATATTTCTTAACAAATAGAATTATAGTTAATGTTTTTGAAAAAGAATACTGCTGCTTTTATATAATAAAAACTGATAATTTATCTTTTTAAGGTCTGTGAATAAAAGATTACATCCAAATTTGAGTTTAGATTTTAAAAACTATAAAAATGTGAACTTGTTAATAATTTACTATTGAAATGTATAAGTTTCATATTGCTAAAAGCGTTGTCCTGTTTCAAAATGTAGAGTTAGAAGTTGAATTATTCTACAGAAGATATATTATTAATTTTTCTCAATGTTGGAAATCCTATCTCACAGTAATGCTCAGATATAAAGTTAACAAAAGTTTAGTATATCGAAAGAAGTAATTCAGAGGTAATTAGTAATCATGTGTATCTTCAAAACAGAAGAATTTCTACGTGAGAGGAAAACTCCAAAAAGAGTTAAGTTGGATTCAAGACTCGCATCCTATTCAATGTCTTTCATATGTAATGTATAATAAAGTATGCATTAAAAAATATATATAAAATCTATAAATATATATATAATATTACATATATATATAAAGGGTGCCCCAAATTTCCCATAAGAGTCCTTGAGTGAATTTTGGGACACCCTTTAAAAATTAAATTGTTTAATAAGTTTTTCAGAAACTAATGCTATATCACTTCAATGTCTTTGGTTGAATTTTTATTAAATTTTGTAAGAATCCATCTCATATTTTAAGACGAATCGCCAAAATCGGAACTTTTTCACTTTGTGATTTGACTAGGTGCTTTGAGATGTGTGCTCGCTGTTGCTGCTTTATCTCAATTTATCCAAATGCTACTAAAATATTACAGATAAGAGTGTTTGACATGATCGGAAGAACTATTCCAGTCATATTATTTATTTGGTTACAGAAATTAAAGCATTATCTAAGTAATATAATAAATATATTATATAAAGGGTGCCCCATAATTAAAAAAATAAAGATGTCTAATATATAGAGAAAAGGTCCCTTAACATGTCCCATAATAATTACCTAATATGTCCCATATATAAGGTAAGTGTAATATATAGGTGTCAGGGTATATGAGTAATATATAGGATTGCATTAATTATGCTATAATTAATGCAAGCGGGAATTTCGGACACACTCGATAAGTTGGAAAACTTGAACTATACAAATTCTAAAATGAGATCTTTTGTGTCCAAGAAGCCTGATGGCCAATTGTATAACATTCTCGCCTTTGGTACCATAGGCTTCAGATTCGAATCCTGGCGGTGGCATGGATATTTGTTAGCGGTTTGGAATCCACGTTAAACTGTAGGTCTCGGTCAAATTAGCTCGAAGCAATTAGCACAAAATGACCGTAGAGCGACAAACCAAAACCAAAAAACTTTTGTGCCCAAAATTCAATCAAAATTTCTCGCGTGAATAATGGGAAATGTTATACAAATCTTCTAATTTCAAATGAAATAATAAAACAGACCTTCATATTGAACCCTCAGTGGTGGCATACAAAAATAACTTTGTTGTTTTTCCAACCACGTTTTAATTATTTTAAACTAAACATGCTTATTTATGATAGACGTTTTAGCTATTTTAAGCTAAACATTTTTTTTTTTTTTTAATTTTATGATTTCTCTGAGGAATTGCTTCAAAAATTCCTTTAAAATGTCAAGTTCTTTTTTTAAAACATTAATTTCAAAAAATTGACTTCAAATATTACATTGTATTTGTTGAATTGGCATCTCGAAGTTTCCCATCGCGTGGATCGCAACGTTTCTTAAATCTAAAAGTAATTTCGGGTTTTAAAATCCTCAATTTTATTGCAATTGTAAAAAATTTATAGAGTGAGTTTATGACAGAATAGAATATACGATGCAATACTTCTCCATAGTATTATAGTAACTGCATGTTTCGATGGTAAATGTTGTATTAATCATGTCCAAAACGTGTCTGTGGAAGAATAATTTTTTTGGCTCAAATGTACAATATATATAAACGCCATTTATTTTATGGTCATTTTTTGCACGCTCGATGAAGATGGGCCTTTCTCGACCATTAAGTAAAAAAAGATAAAAGTTTATGTCTCTCGTAAGATAATAACGTTTTAAAATATGGCTTTTTATGAAACTAAATAACGAAAAAGTTGACCGTATGTGATACTCAAATCGTATTATCAAACAAGTAGAATCCAGTAGAATTTAAATAATGTGACTTAGCATCCCTTATACAATCAGTGAAGTAGGAAAAAATTAATATTTGATTTCCTTCATTGTTTTTAATAAGAAAACAAGTATTTTTAAACTAATATCTGTTATTTTGTTCTTATGGTTAACAAATCTAAGTGCGTTTAAAAATAAAATTTTTAATAATATAAATCAAATTTTTGTGTTAAATGTTTCGTAATAATATTTTACAATGATAAAAAAGTATGAATACAAATTACGTGGTTTTTAATTGAAATATAATAAATATGTGATAACAGTTTCAAAGTAAGGATTCGTCAGCATATTGTATCTGATTGAATTTTATGGTATGTGGGCTGATATTTTTTTTTTTTTTTACATCGTTATTTGTTTGACCAAAATATGGGCCAGTTGCGGTTATGGGAATTATATCGCAAATTATACAACCATATTTTAATACACTGGAAACGTAGAAATGCGACTTTATACCATAAATTGTTACGTCGCTCTTTACAACACAAGTATCAAACTCATCATCTACTACTACTACTACTATATCACATCATTGTGCTTAGAGCTGAGTTGCCCCTTTATAGTTTTTTGAGTGAAAATTGAAACATAATGAGTTATTATTATTGCATTTATAATTATTCTTACAAGTAAACATAGATGATATAATAATAATGATATAAAATGAACATTGCAAAAGAAATATAAAACACTAAAAAAGAAATATAAAAATATATAGATATAAATGAAATTATTAAAAAATAATTATTTTACTAGTGCGATCTCAATTTGGGTATTTGCACATCGTAATTGGTATTGCATCCGTTATGTTTGAGCGTATTTTGTGTTTGGTCAATTTTATTTAAAAAAAAAAAAAAATCCGATTTGCAGATGTAAAAGCGCTAACAATATTTTGCGCCAGATTTCTTAAATGGGAAAATTTCTCTTTTTGTGACGTAAGTGTTATAAAAGTCTATTTTTGATTCTGATGCTTCAAAAATGTGTTTGACTTCAATATTGCATTGTATGTCAACCAGTTCCATCTGGAGATATGCTGTGGCCGACTCGATTTCAACACGATAGGGATATTCAAAAATTTTGTTGTATTTCTCTAACTCTAAAATGAGCCTCTCTCTGAATCTGCTTTCAAAAGCAGCTCAAAGTTTTCTAATTTCTTTTGCATATTTGATGCAATTTTGAATATATGGATGCACAAATAATGTATTTTTTTAATACATTGGTTTTCACTACTTTGGCCATTATAAAATAAATACATTTTGCAAAAAGTGTGATAAATCTCACTGGCTGGGAAAACATTCAAGGCGGGCCGCATGCGGCCCGCGGGTTGGCCACCCCTGCTCTAAGATGTCAATGCAAAAACTGTGCAAGTCAAATTTTCTACATTTGTTAAAAATGTAAAGAGCTGGTATCTCCTGGATGTACGGTGTATTTACATTCGTAATTTTCTATCAAAGCTCTTAACAGTAATATTACTTTGATTTTTAATTATTATTTGCTTATTTGAGCGTCTATGTTATATTAAATTGATGTTGATAAGAAAATAAATAAAAAATGTAATCTAGTAAAAAGCTGAATTGTTTTCTTCACTTTTAGTCCTTGTACAAGTTAAAAATAAATTGGATTTGTCCTCATTGATTTGCGTTGTACACTCTCTTGAAATGTTACGCACGTGCTTTTATTGGCGTTACATTTTAAAAGGTACTTACGTCGCGTGGTACTCTGCAGGGGCCGCCTTCCATTGTAAAAGTCCCGCCCTCCTTATCATCCATTCGTCAGTCGACCCTTTACGACCCCTCATCAAACTGTGGGACCCGCGACCCATTCAGGAATGACCCCCGTCTATTATATTCTCTCTATTTCCCATACAAATATGATCACCACTTTTTACTTCTTATTTCATTGAAGGTTTATAAGTGGTATCTGACAGAGAGCAGGAACATACGTTTTCTTCAGTTGGTAGCTATTCATGGGACAACTGAATGCAAATAACTTTCGATTGAATTTTCTGTCGTGTTTTATGAAATTATCTGATGATTTTTAATTAAAATATGAATTAAAAACTTCAGCAGATGGAATTTTGTTGTTCGAAGTTTTGATTCAAACATTTTGCTGATCGACTTCCTTGAACTCTTTTTATGGACGAATCATAAAGTTTCAACAATGTCGAAATCATTTTTAATGGATGCTCTATTGAACAAAACTGTTACGTCAGTTGAAAACTCGACAATACAGAATCATTCAATTAGCGATAATAGCTTATGGACAAGTCCCAGTTCTGTAGTTTTACGACCTAATCTTTGCTTGGATCCCCATGTTTTGTGCAGAGGTCCTCTGGGAATATCGGATTATGTTCAGAGAAGTTTCTTTTCATATGCTTCTACTGGAATTGGACATCCATCGTATTATCAAGAAGCTGCTAGAGTGAGCCCAACAGCATTCAAGACTATACTGCCCACAGATGTTTTAGAGGATAAAACTCTTTTGCAACCCAAAAAGCATAACCCCAAAATGGACAATTGGTCGAAAAGGTCCCTTTCTACTAGAAAAATCGAAACAGGTAAGTGATTTCTTCTGAATTCTATTGGTTTTTGAGAAAGTGGAAAATTAGATCTACACTGAGAAAGTGTATCTTTTTTAAACTATACTATTCTAATTCAAATACATTTTTTATCTTAATTTTTCTGAATCGGATTCTGCATGCAATTTAAATTAGATGGATTGAAAAAGTAAATCATAGAATAATGGATAGTAGTAGAAGGTGTAGTTTTTTATTAATGAATATGCGATGCATTGGGTAATTAAATATACCTTATACGGTTTAATTTACTTCACTCATAAATAGAATTAAAAGTTATTAGTTAAGTAATTATTTTTTTTTACATTTAAGTGTTAATTTTTTTTCAAAGATTTTTGCATGGCCTTCTAAAATTCACTGCAGTTTTAGAAACCCTTATTATTCTCCATTCTATTATTTATTATTGTTATTTTTATTTGAATGAGATTATATTAGATTTAAATAAATTTATCACATTAATAAAGAGGGAATCCGGTATTTGTTTCAAACCTTATTTAAGAGAATTATGATTGCAAGTTAAACAATGGAAGATTTTGTTTACAAAACCAATATTTAATAAGTAAAAATTGAGATTTAACTAGATATGACAGAAAATAAGGTTGTTTGGCTTTAAAATAAATAATTGCCTTAAGCACTTTGGCAATTATTAATAAGCATATTAATAATTGTCAAAGTGTTTAAGCAATTATTAATAAACATATATACAAAGTGCAATAAGCACTTTGTATACATGTTTATAACTTGAATGCTTTTGAAGTAATAAGACAACAAATGTAGTTATAGAGATTTCTATAACTATAATTCAGCAAGGAGTTTAAAAGCAAAAATACTGATTTATGGTTTATAATAAGCTAATGCATTTTTTAACTATCTTATAAAATAATTTTCGAATTGTAATTCTATTTATGCTTTCCATAATAATATTTTTCTTAATCTTTTGTTAAAGGCATTGTACTTTCTTAAGATATTCAAATTGGCATCTTCGTTTCTTGAAAAATTATTATATCAGAAATTGCAAACGCTGAATCAATTCAATAATTCTATTAATGTTTGAAATTATTTAAATTTTTATCGAAATTAATCCTTACATGTTCAAGATTAACTAGAATTTCATTTAGTTAAGTCGTAAGAGTACTTGAATTTACGAATAATTGAATTCATTAACAAATATTTAAAGCTTTCAAACAAAGGAATTAAATTGAATGATTTGTGATAATTTAAAAAAATGTATTAAAATAATATAGTTCATTAAACAAGTTGTAATAACTACAGATAAAATGTAATTGGTCTCAATTACAGACTCTATAATTACAATAAAAAATTTTTTTTTTTTTTTTTTTTTGATATTATTAAAATTAAAGGAAGATGCAGTACATTTTGTAATTATTAGTAGAAGGCCGGATCCTCTTTTTAAATAAATAAAAACAAATAAAAAATATTAAAGTTAATAAAGTTTTATCAAAGTATGGGGTGCTTTGTTTTAAACAAACTGAATGAAATATAATGTTAAATATATCACTCATAATATATTAAAGATTTTTCTGGATTCGACTCATAGCATTTGAAATTTATATTTATTATTTCATTCATTTATTTGAAATTAACTATCACACAATTTAAAACATTCTTAATCTATTGTCTTATTAAAGTACAATTTTAGGGTGAACATAATTTTTTTTATTTTTTTTATTATTTCCAATGGCAGATTATGAACAGTTACAGCAAAAAAAAAAATAATAATAACAACGAAAAATAAAAAAGAACAGAGAATACAACAAAACATGCTGAAACAGAGTTCATTAATCTAACATAATGCCAAGTTGTAGATCTTTTAGCCACTGAAAAGTGTTACCAGGTGCACCACGGGAGGTAGATCTACTGCGCACCTACATAAAAATTTAGTCTTCCATATATTCATTCATTCATTCAATCATTCATAAATATTTCATTAAAGAAATCAATATTTGAAGTAAGTCGTTGTTATTTTAAAATACCATGTACTTTGGCCTGATTTATTCATCACTAGAATGGCAGATACGTAGCAAAATCAATGTTACACAAGGCACCCCACAAGAAGCCTTCTACATAGCAACCCCATTTTGCCGCCACAATTTTGGAGGAACATCCGAAGTGAGGACATTTGAGTGTTTCACCACCCTCCTCTATTTCAAAGGAAGGACATACCGGTCTATGTTATTATTTAACGCATCCATCTCCGGAATTGGCATTACACTTCGCTTATTGAACCAAGCCTTCCTTGTATGGAAACCCACAGAACTATCTACCATCTCAATCAGAATATTTTAAAAAAGAAATGTTATGACAAAATAGAAAATTCTGGATGTGTTAATCATGTGAAAGTATTTTGAAGCATTTATTTTCGCTTAGAATGTTATTAGGTAGAATTAGTTCAGCTTTTGAAATAATGTTTATCCTTATAAACAATCAATTTGTTCAAAGACATAAATGTCCTAAAACATTTTTTCACTTAGTTCATTTGAAATGCATTTTTTTGACTTAATATAAGGAATTTGAAAGTTTACGACTTATTAAACATGTTTTTAAAATTTATGTAGATCGAGGATACACGGACTTGTAAAGGCCACGGATCGTACAAAAAGGAAAAGAATAAAAAATAAATGAATAAATAAAACTTTCGAAAATTATCTAACTTATATATATATAGAAATATTTTTATGTATCGTTTTCTTTTAAATGTTCATGCAAAACGTTTATCTGCGCAAGCCTATTTGAATCACATGTACCGATTCAAATAGGCTTGCGCTTTTTATGTATTGTTTAACAACAACCATGTTTACTTTGTTGACGGCAATTTTGAAATGTTTTTGTTAATAAATATTGTTGAGATACGCAAAAAATACATAGAAAGGAGCACTGCATTCTGACTAGCACGTTATTGACAAATGACTTAATTAAACACTTGTTTTCAAATTAAAGTTCAAAATTCGTACGTAAGTAATATTAAGTATCAAAGTGATCTTATTATAACTGAATAGTTACAAGGATTTTAGCATACAAATTATATGACTTTAAGTTAAGCAACAAATCATATAAGAATTAATCTTGCTGGCTTTATTTATTTATTTTAAATTATAAAAATTTATCTTTTTTATTATTTACCATTGCGAAATCGTAAAAAAAAATAATAATAATAATGACAGTAATCTTCAAATATTGCAATTCCGATTTTTGTTTGAAAACTGGTTTCAGTTGCTATGGAGAATACGGGATTTGTAAAATTGGCTTACAAAAATTGAGCTATCATACTTTGCTTTTCTGGGGCCTGATGACCGAGTAGCGCTCTGGCGCTCGGTACCACAGGTTTCGGGTTCGAGTCCCGGCGGGGACATGGATGTATGTAGTGGTTCGAAATCCACTTTAAATCGCAGGTTGGGGGGTAGTGTTACTCGCGTCCGTAGCATATCTTCAAGCTGTACGTGCCCCCTGGGTAGTGCTAAATGAGTAATAGCGGTGCAGCCTTTGCTTATGGCATAAAGATTAACTGTCTCTGTATTGCCAACTGCATTAGAACAACAAAAACTTTGCTTTTCTTCAAACGATATTTCTATATATTTAGTATTAATGATGGATTTTTGCATATTCTATATAATTTAGAAATGATCTATTGATTAAAAAATTTCCTATTGTCATATTTTATTACTTTTATAAAGACCTGATAGGACATTTTCCAAAAACTAATCTTAAAGCAAACAAAAAAAAAAAAAATCTATGTTATAAAAAATAAATGTTATTCCCTCCATACCTAGCAACAAAAGACTCCATTGAGTTAGAGAGTTAAATAATAAATTAACTTGAGTGCTTTATGTCATCTTTTCCTCATTACAGTAACGAGTTTCAAAATTTAAAAAAAAAAAAAAAACTGAAAATTAAATTTTGAATTTTTTTAATGGTGGTCGAAAATTAAATTAAAATCTAAGAAAAATAAATGATATTCCAAAATTTGTTAAATTAAAATTCGAAGATTTTTGGAAGGCTTTAGGTTCAAACCTATAATTTTTAATGTTCTCAAAATAATTATTCAACCCAATTTATGTAGAACAATTGAACAAAGGCAGAAAATATTATGAACAATAAAATTTTATTTCACATCATGGTATAATAATTGGCATTGTTTTTTATTCGCTAAATTTTTTTTTTAATACAAGATTTCTAATTCTCTAAAAAAAAAAAAAAAGCTTAATTCATAAAACAATACACTAAAATAATTATTCTTACACGTAATAAAATAATTATCATTGTGTCAGACTAATATTAGCTATTTATACATTACAATATTAAGAGCATTCTTTGCTTATTGATAAGCTCGAACGTGTTATTGATAAGCTTCGTACATGTTAAATAATAAATACATTACTTCATTTGTCTTTTTTATCGTTTAGTATTATCGTATTTTTGAAATAGTTATTTATTTGAAGATGGATAAAAGGAAAATTATAAATTTGCTAAGAACGTTTGCATGAATTATGGTAACTAGAATTTTTACACAAAGAAAATTTATAATTTAGGATCATAAATACAAATTTTATTATGAAAAGAATTTCAAAATATATTTTGTTTTACTTAGTTCTGTAAGGTGTTCAATTCGTTAACTGATTGTCTATTTTTGTTGTTATATCGTCTAAAATAGATTTGCTTTTGATTTAAGTAGATTATTTTGCATATTTTACACTTAGGGGGCCTGATGACCGAGTGTCTAATGCTGTGGCCCTCGGAACCACAGATTCCAGTCCCAGTGGTGCCATGGATGTTTGTAGTAGTTCGGAATCCACTTTAAATTGTTGGTCCCGGTCTAATATGATCTTAGAGCGTTGTAGGGGTAGTGTTACTTGCGTCCCTAGCATATCTTCAAGCTATATATGCCCCCCTGGGTAGTGTTAAATGTGCATAAGGTGCAGCCCTTGCTTATGGCATAGAGATAACTGTCTCTGTATTTAAATTTGTTACAGTTACAAATGAGTAATCTTTAACAAGAAAATAAATAAAAATAAAAGAGTTTTTATAAATTAAGTCCGGATTAAAACCAGTCCTATCTGCCATTAGTTTATTTATTTATTTATTTTTTTTTTTTTTTTTTTGGAAAGGCTATTTGTTATTTTTAAAATACAAATGATTCATTACAAAGATGATTTTTTTTTCAAAATTAGATTTTCTTTCTCTCCTTTTTTTTTTTTTCTTTCTTTTTTTACAAATCATTTCTGGGTGCAGTCATTCAACTGGAGAAGAGTCTGGGTGGAACAGAACTAAGATTTGTCATTTTGATTATTGAAGTGATTAATTAACCGATTCAATTTGTTCATAAAACATTATACCTGAATTACTATCAATTTGTTTTGTCTTTAGTTATAATGCAATGCATTCTTTCAAGATGACAAATAGAATAGAAAGGAAGAAAATAATATGAATAATTAAAATTTTATTTCACATTATGGTATAATCATTGTCATTTTTTTTTATTCTCTAAAATTTTCTAGAAGCAAGATTTCTAATTCTCTAAATAAAGCTCAATTCATAAAACGATACATTAAAGTAATTATGATTTATCGTAATAAAATAATCCTCATTATGCCAGACTAATATTAGCTATCATAAATTCCAATCTATTTCAATGAGTATTCTTTGCGTATTGATAGCTGACTAGTGGCCAATTGGTAAGCTCTCTGGCATTTGGTACCACAGATTTCAGGTTCGAATCCTGGCAGGGCATGGATGTTTGTTAGTGGTTTGGAGTCCACTTTAAACTGTAGGTCCCGATCTGTTTAGTCCTCGTGCGCACAAAATAACCGTAGAGCGACAAACCAAACTTTGCTTATTGATAAGCTCGAAATGGGACTGAATATTGTACTTTCAAACTGAAACATTCGCTATTGACCTGAGGTAATAGTCTGGAAATTGTTCAAAGAAAATGGTAAAAAGAGATTTGGTTTTTTACTTGTATGATAAATGAAATCCCTTTTTACATCTAGATTAAAAGTGTATTATTTTTACTTTATTACAAACTCCTGTTTTGTTGCACCATGTCTCATTATAACGCGTATTCGAATATTGCGTGTTTTTTGTTTATATATCAAGTAAATCGAAAATGGAATACAAATGTAACAAATCGGCTGTTTGTGTTCATGACCGATTTACTAATCAGGGGACTGATTAAAATAAAAATGAATGATCCCCTTTATCATTTAAAAAAATAATCAATTGTTTTTACTTACTAGGAAAATAAACATCATCAATGACATACACAAACCTTGTAAACGTTGCATTGTAAAATAACTGCAATTTATTTTTATATTTTTCCCAGAGATTATTGTTTGTAATTGTGATTCTAGTTGTTAACTATTGCAAATTATCACTATCATTTAACTCTTTCATTTGATAAAAACTGTATTATATTGATATTATGTGATAGGTCTTTTCCTACCTAGCTTTATGAAGCACTCAGAATGTTTCTTGTACCGAAAGATTCTTGGTGACCCCTTACGTAGATATTAAATTTTATTCTGCTCTACTTGCTATTTAAAGGAAATTCATGCATTGATAGTGAAATTCTTCCATAACTGAAGTGTTAAAATTATGTAATATACAGAAGTAATTGTATTTCTAAAAGTATTACAAATATAAAAATGAACAATGCCTCGTAAGAAAGGAGAAATTCTCATTCCAATTGCGTGCAGTTGTCAAACGCCTCACTAAATGTCACGTGGATGCATTTTCATGTTAGATATATACTGGAAAGTACCCTGCTCGTTATTTGCCATTTCAGCTCTCTTGAGATTTTTTCTTTGGGGATATGTAGAAGAAATTACCAGTAACGTTGAATGAGCTTTTAAACTTTATTGCCATCGATATTATGAACATCGATAAGGACATGTCCAAATGTCCTTGCACAGAACTTGACTATTGCATAATTGTGTGTCATATAAAGAAAATAGGATAATTTGGCCATTTATAGCGTTTTAATATATATTGGTTTTATATTTGTGTTTTTGAAACACAATTACTCAAAACTAGATCTTTTTTGTAATTGGGCTGTTCATGAACTACCATCAGAGTTGGGGGAGTTGGACAAAAAGATTTTCTATTCCTAATTACTGACTACCGTAATTTTATGAACTGTGATTTTTACTAATGGATTTAGAAAAATTTGTGAAATATATTGAATGACTTTAATTTACTAGCAACGATGAATGAGCTTCGAAACTTTATTGCCATCGATATTATGAGCATTGACATGTCCATGTCCAAATGTCCTTGAGTAGAATGTGGCTACTGCATATATAGTATGTGTGTCATTTAAAGAAATTAGGATATATTGAGTATTTATAGCGTTTTGAATATATATATATATTGGTTTTATATTTGTATTTTTGAAACGCAATTACTCAAAAATCGATCATTCTTTGTAATTAGACTGTTCTCGAACTACCATCAGGGTTGGGGGAGGGGGCAAAAATTTTCTATTTAACTCCTGACAACCATAATTTTATTTACTGTGATTTTTTACTAATGGATTTAGAAAAATTTGTGAAATATATTGAATGACTTTAATTGAACTCGTATATCTATAAAAGAAATTTTAGTATAACAAATTATTTTTTACAACTTCAAAGGTGTAGTATTTGTATTAACTTAAGATATCCTTGTGCTCTAAATTTTCTTATAAAATTAACAGATACGAAAGATTATAGAACAGCTTAAGTCAAACAAAAGAAAATGGAGCATTTTAATCACAAAGATGTTATATTTATAATACATTAAATAATTTTAGTTCTTAATAATAGAATAGCCTCTATAAGCTCTTTCAATGATCCAAGATAACTTTCTACAAGCCTCAGTGATGAAAAAAATCTAGAGCAAGAAAAGTCTGCCAGTCTTATTTATTTTGATGAAAAAGCAGTAACTACCTTTGTTATTGGATGAAATATTGAATAATACAATTTAATTGCCTGCTTAACATTCATTATAACATTAATTCCTAGAATTTTTGAAAAATAAAAATAATTTTTCAAAGAGTTGGGAGTTGGATTTTTAGACCTGGAGTTTGACTTCTGACTCGACTCCTGACTTACAAAATGCTCTATTCTCCACGTCTGCTTACCGTAATCCTTTATTGAATATAACTGAACAAGATAGTATTTTTTTTATCCTTGTATTGTTATCAGTTAAAAAGCCATTATTATAAAAAATAATAACCTATATTATATCTATTTTGTTTTGTATATTAAAAATAAAATTGAAATTTTTAAAATTCTTATAATGAAATGAATCTGATCTTTCTCGATGATTACCTTTACTTAAAATACTGCTGAGGAAAAATCTCACGAAATATTTTCCAAGTTTTACAGATACATAAATAAATGGAAATTGAAGTAATTTCGATAAACATTTTAAAAAGTTGCTTTCTTTCTTTGCTTCCCAATTTATAATATGATTTTTCTTATGAATTTATAATTGTCTTTTGATACAAATTTGCAATTGTAACTTTTTACTTTATTTTGAAGCTAAAAAATATTACATATTAACAAGTTTAGAGTTGCATTAGAAATATAATAAAGGTTGTAATTTTTATGCGTTATTATTTGCAGCAATTTATTGAATTAGGAATTATTTCTTTTACCATTGAAACGGAAGAATGGTCAAAATAATTAGTAATTCTGCTCTATTATTTAATCTGAATGATAGTTTAAGTCTGTTATACGTATGGTGCACAGATTTCAATTTAAAACAGGATGTTTTATAAGTACAGGGGAATACTGAAAAATAATTAATGTGCATTTAAAAATAATTGTAATTGAGTCCCAGTTTTATTTGATTTCTCATATTTCAGATTCCAGAGATCTTTCTTTGACCGAAGATTCCAAACGCAAGAAGAGAATCAGAACGGCCTTCAGCAGCACTCAACTTCTAGAACTGGAACGAGAATTCGCTTCCAATAAGTATCTCTCCAGACTCAGGAGAATTGAAATAGCATCTTATTTGAGGCTTTCAGAAAAGCAAGTGAAAATCTGGTTCCAAAATCGCAGAGTCAAACAAAAGAAGCAAGGCAAAGGTGATCCACATTGCCAATGTAGAAGAAGGTACAAGAAAGTAGAGAGGCATGCAGTGACTTCAACAATGAACAGCGATTGGGCAATTAGTTGTTCAAACAATTCCGTGGATCAAAATGAATTCGAATGCAAGAGTATACCCATTGAAAAGGAACAACATGAAACAGCAAACAATTCTGATTCATAAACTTTTCTCAATTGTGATCGAAACATAAGCAAGAACAATTTCAACTTTTCTAACTGACATTGATACGAGAGATATTTCTTGTTCGTTTATTAGCAAATAATGAATCACCACATACATAAAAACATCACAGCAAACCATCATCCTAGATGATTCGTTTATAATGTTAAAAAATATATTTAAATCGTATATAAACATACATTTAATCATTATTAACCATCATAAAAACTCGAATAACATGAATTTTGAACTGCATTTTGAGTAAAAAAATCCGTAATGATTTCTAAAAATGTTTTTATTTTTTTTTTATTTCCAATGGCAGGCTACAATAAGCAATAAAAGAAAAAAAGAAAAGAACACAAGGAACATGAAAACAAGAACGAGAATCGAAGGAAATCACATAGTGACATGCTTAGCCCATAAGGGCCCTAGCCTCCCAGTAACGACCATACACAGTAGAGGAAACAAATGCAGGGCAGACAGGAAGGTGAGATGAATCCATGTCCTCTCCAAGACTGCAGAGCATGCATTTTGGGCTTGCAAATATTTTCATTCGAAAAAGATGATTTGCCAAACAATCATGGCCCGCCAGGTGTCTGAAAAGGGCAACAGCTTTTAAACCTGGGCTGATCAGGGATGTTTAGAATAAAGTTAAACCAGGTTTTAGATGAGTTGCCTTTAAGTAGATTATCAGATAGAGTGTTCCGAAAAAAAGTGATTTCTAAAATGTTTAATTAAAAAACTCGTATATTTTTTGTAAGACCATTTATAAATTTTCAGCATTTCATAATCTGTTTCATAAAAAATAATATTCCATTTACGGATTCATTTTTCAATTTTTTTAATTAAAAAAAATCTATAGTAGTTTTCAGATTTTTTTTTTTTCCTTTTTAATATCATGTTTTAAACTCCTCATGTGTTTTCATTTATATTGTATTTGTTACAATATTTTTAGACTAATACAATTATTTTTAAGGTCTCTTAAAGTCATAGGGAGATGTTAATGCTTTTTTGTAAATGTTTATTGTATTTAAATGTATTGTAAAAATCTAGTTTTTTTTTTTTTATTTATTGCAACATTTTTCCATATAATCTACCTCTCCAATAAAAAATGTATTGCTGTAGAAATGGAACATCTTAAAAAAATGTTTGAAATTTGTTTATTCTTCAATATCTTTCTAATGCATTGTTGGACTAGAACAACCTCAGTTCGAAAAATGGCCAAACTGAACTCTTACCAGTGGGTTTGGTTTATCGCTCTACGGTCATTTTGTGCACAATTTGGGCTAATTAAACCAGGATCTACAGTTTAACGTGGATTCCGAACCATTAACAACCACCAGAACTTACCAGTGGGTGATACACCATTCTGACGATTGTGCTGTGCCACTGCAACTTATCTGTGCCATTACAGCTAAGGGTACCCGAGCGAGTGAGTTCCTATGTGGCTGGCAATGGGTTAATGCTGGACACTTATTAACTTGAGGTCCTTCTCCAAGTAACAGATCTTGTAGCAGATTTGGTGTGATTAAAGATGCCCCACATTAAGTCTGTTGCCCTGGACAATAGTTCTACTGAGAGGAAGAATCAAATTTTAAAAGAAGATTTACTGGCCTACTGCCTCGCTTAAGAAGGTACTAGAGAGCAAACGCCTTAGAAGAGGACATACATAGCAATTGTCCTGCATTTATGAGTCGTTTTTGGAAAAATTCCTTCAGGCAATAGATCAATACCGACTGTCGTTACAAGACACAAGTATTTACAGAGTCTGTTCCTTTTTCATCTATTAAGGATCTTTTCAGGAGCTTATTTTCCAAATGAACGGTAAGGAAGCTCAAAATCTCGCTATTGAAATTAAAGTTCTATCAGAAACTTTCAGAATGGAGTTGTCTATAAAATTACAGACAACTCCATTTTCTATCCAACAAGTTAAGTAGGTGAAGCTCACATTTATTATATTTAGGATGTTTTTTTTTTATCTTTGTGATTAGTTTTATACTTATATGTATATATGTATGATTTTTCTGTCATTTTAATACTTCTTTTAACTTTATATTGTCTTTACTAATAAAAATGATAAATAACTGGCAATATTTACTTGAACTGAAAAAATAAACTATAATGACTTTGTAAATCAATTTTCTTATCTATTAGTAAGTGTAAAAATATTACATTTGTAAAATCTTTCTTTCCAACAAATTCTGAAAATACTTGTCAGTCTGGATTCTGAATCTAAACAATCTTTGATAGCTTATTTTATATTTAAAATAAAATCAGTGGTGGATAAAGATGCAGGATATTTAAAGTGTCACATTTAAAATTTCAACAAGAATAATTAAATATGAATTTCAGTATGACGAAATAAATTTACGTATATTTGAAATAGAAGTCCTTTATCATAAAAAATTATATTTTCATTAAAAATATTAACTTATACTTGTTTGGGGAAAATTATGGTGGAAAGAAGCACTGGATATGGATATTTTTTTAATTTAATAAACTGCTTAATAAATTATCTTTTAATATCACTTATAATAAAGTTTCCATGGTTAATTTTAGTTTAGAATTCTTTTTTTTTTTTTTCCATGTTTCAAAACTTTTGCTTTTTCATAAAAATCCAATTTACTCATTAAGCTGAAGAGTAAAATATCCTCCACTTGGCAATTTTGTGGCCAAATTTGGCAACTTTCATGACCAACTTGATGATATTGGCGATGAGTTTCACTGTAATTAAATTTCAAGTTATTTTTCAAGAGATTATCTATTGTTAAAACATATTATACGTTAAAATAGTGACAATAAATGAACTCTATGATCTACGTAGGAGTCAACATCATTATTTAAATAATATAATTTGAAAACTAAGTTTTCAACCCCAGTAGAAACCTTATCAAAGCAAATCGAGAAAATACAAAAATTCACAACATTTTACAAAAATTAAGAAATAGAAATGCATACATGAGTACGACATTTTAAATAATAGGATCTACAACAATTAAATATTGCATATAATAAAATATATATGAAAATATATATATATATATATATATATATATATATATATATATATATATATATATATATATATTACTTTGAAAGAAAAAATTTTATGTTCTTACTCTCTATAAATATTTTAAAATTGCCCTTCGCTTTCTAAAAATTTTAAACATATCATAAAAATTAATTTCTTGATCACGAGGATATATTATTTGAAAAGAACAATTTTTGAATCACTTGTCATAATGCATTCTTTTGTAAAAATACCATTCATATTCAGACATTCAAATTTAATTTGAGATTAATAATATTGGAAATATTTCTGTAGAATTTTTACATCGGTAACATTTACTGTGTGACTAGAGAAAAAAACTAGGAACATTTTTCAGCTAATGTTTGGCACATGCATTGTTTTTTTTCTAGTATTTCATACCTTTCTATTTCTATTATGGAAATAAACAGAAACTACTGGCCATGGTTATGTTATATTTATGACAAGAAGTGAGAACTGTTAAGGCATGTAATATTAAGTCAAGGACGAGTGTCAGTTAAATATGGTATGGATATTTTTGTAGTCGGTGTGTTTCACTATTCATAAAGATTTTGTGTGAATACAGAAACCATCTGCTAAATTATTTAGGCCATTTATCTTACAGAAATAATTACCACTAGTAGAAATAATTAATTAGGAAAACCATTAGTAAATTTGAATCATTCACACACATATATACCATCCAAAAATGTAAACTAATATAAATACTTTGTACTAAAAATACTTTCGTAAACTAATATAAATACTAGTATAATGTACTTTGGACATATGAGGTTGGATTTATCACAAGGTAATATTTATTTTCAAAGATTGTTTGTGTAATTGATGGTTTAAAAAGAAAGTTTGTATATTAGTACTTATCTAAAGAAATGCTTTTAATATGTTATGGGTAGTTTATAGCATTTTCAAAATAATTCTTTAATATTCTTAGCCTGCTAAAGTATGACATTGTCATATAGGTCAAATACTTTGGACCTACGAGATTGGATTTATCTTAAGGTATTTATTTTCAAATATTGTTTGTGTAATGTAAGATAATATTTTTGGTGGCTTTATCAAGCTTATAATTTGTATTGATTTTCAGAACATTATTCTTATACATTTGAATTTTCAGCATAAAAATAAACTTCCTATTATTTATTTCATTTTTGCATTTTTCTTAATTGTCAAAATCCATTAGTTTTGAAAAAAATTGTTGCCATTTCCTTTGATAAACATAATCTTTTAAGCTCCTAATTTAACATAAATCTCTCCTATTTTATGAAACAGTGTTTGACTTTTAATCAACTAGCTTAAACTTTTACATGCCTAATTCAATGTCTTACAAAACTTCGCGAATAAATTATTCGTAAAGTAAAAAAACTGCATATGAAGATATTTGTGCTTTTATAAAATGGTATAACAAATTCAATTGTTTAGTAAAATTTCCTTTCGCAGTTTTGTAAAATATCATAAATGTTTTCATTATAAGGGATTTCCGTTTATCTGCAACATATAGTATATAAGTAAAGAAACAACTCGGATGACAAATGTTTTCTGCTTTTATTTTATACAGAGCAATCACAACACAATTTATAACATAAAATAATAATTACTCTTCATGCATTACTATAAGAATACAAAAGCAAATTACAAGATTGCTGAAAATATAAGATTTCCTTCCTTTTTTTCTACTAGAAATGTCATTTCACAAGCCTTCACTATACAAGAATAAATTATTCATAAAGTGAAAAAAGCTGCATTTGAAGGAATGCAACATTAAGATCAGTGTATACAAATGAAGAACTAACTTAAAAGTTTTGTATTAGTATAAAATTATTTCTATAATTTTATTTTTGACAAAACAAAATTTTTTGTAGAATGCGAATTATTACAAAATGAGTTTTTCCATAAGATTCATGAGTACAAAACATACAACAGTTTAATACATATAAATGGTCCTATTTTCAGTGCAAAAATACTAACTAAAATTGTTGAATTTACTTTATCCTAAATTTCCAAAACACTTATTCAAAAATTTTACAAAAATGTGCTTTTCGTTTAAGAAATTCATGGAATACATATAAGATATGAAACATTTTTAGGAATATTACAATTGAAGAATTACATCCGATTTTGTTCAAGTGCAAGTTAGAAACTGTTCCAATTTTTCTTGTAAATAAAATTACTTTAAAAAGTAAACTATATATAGGAATTAACAATCAGATTGCTGAAATTTTTATACAAAAGTTTTCGGTAGCAAGTAAAAAAAAAAAAAGTTTTCAGGAATGCTGTTCCAAATTGTTACATAGTTTGAAAAATTTGTACTTCAATTAGTGTAAAAATAGCAAGGTGATTCATCCTTTTTTACATTACAAAAAGATCGATTTTGTTAACAAAAAAATCTCTAAAAGGTAAGATATATGGTAGAGATCACGAAAGAAACATATGTGTTAAGATCCCAGTGTCTATATTCAAGACTTATCATAACAAACATTTTTAGTCAGATAGTTATATTAATTAACAAAACAAACTATCATATACTAAAAACAATTCATTATTATACTAATACAACAATAGTACTAAATATTATAAAAGTACTAAAGATTGTTAAAATCTTAGCTATTCATTTCTGTCATGTTGATGATCATGTTTGTAATCAGCAAATAAGAAAAAAATACAATACCAAACTTATGGAAAATTTTCCATAATACGTACTATCACTACACACAATGTAACTTAGTCGAAGTTTTATTGCTTATAAGTCCTCTAGAGTATGTAAAAAGCATCGGTAGAGTGCAAAGTAAGTTCGTTAGCTTCATTCTAGTGTAGTACTGCCCAAAATCTTGACATTGTTGACACCAAAATGAGTTTTGATTATGGGACTACAAAAGGTGAGCTGGACGAGTTGGTTAAGTTTTATTACAAAATCAATTATTAAGTTCTTTGAAAGTAATTGTTTTAAATTATTTCCTTTCCAAGACCATTCCTCCTAATTATACATCTCAGATTTTGCAAGAAGACATTCTTCTGGCTCCATCCATGTGTACGACTTCAAACAACCGATAGCGAAAAGTAACTGAGAAGTTCAACACAATAATTGAATATACATTTATTGTGAAGTAAAAGTCAGTAAGGTTTTGTAAAACTCAGAGGTAGTAAATAAATTATAGAAGTGTAAAAGACATTTTAATTGAAGAACTACCCTTTTCAAATAAAGCGAACTCTTGCTCTTAGCTTTGGACATTTCACAATCAGCGAAGCTATTCTATAACAAATCTGTTACGTTCACAGGCTTTCAAACAGACAAACTAAACTACATTTTTCTGCCTACATAACCAAGACAACTTTCTTCCACCTTGTTTTATTTTGGCACGATAACAAAGAAACAAAGAGTAGAAATACATATCTCATTTTACATCGTTTCTTCCAATCCATTTACCTTTGTCAATCATCTTTTAAATCATTCTTTTCTCCATGAACTAGACAGATTTCACAATTCTTAAGAAACTCCAATTTCTACTTTGACATGAAAACATACGTAGAAAATTCTGTAATCTTCTATAGTTTCAGAAAAATCATAAATGAATTTGCTAACGGATTCTATTCTGAAAAAGTTGGCGTTGGTTCATCAGCAGACATTTGAACTCAATCAGTTACATACATTTTTATAGGAATTTTTCCAGACTTCTGCAAACGTAATGAAGGAATGGAACCGAAAAAATATACTCAATGGCAAAGTGGTTCTCACAATGACAGTCCAAGCCATGAAACCATAAAATCCTAACTGCACAGGGCTTGCTTGCACTTTTTGCATCTCGAAAGTGTATATTATCCAGAAAGTGAGATTGACCATCAAAAGAAATGTTATCACTTGTCGACCAGGTTTTGTGTTGTCATGCTCTGGAAGATGAGTAGATCTGCAAGTAATATCAGCAACAAACAGTGATTGAAGCGTGACTTGAACAATCGTCAGACAACTAGTGATCATGACAAGCAAATTAGGTGTGTAGTGAAGTGGTGACAAAGTACCTGCGATTATTCCAAACATCGCATAGGTATAAAGACCAAAGGCACTGACTCGAAGCAAGAGATCCCTAAGATGGTCTTGACGGTCGTAATGAAATCGTAAAGACCGTACCCGAAAAATCCGACAATTATAGCGAATATTGATATCAGCATTATGATGGAATGAGATAAGTCAGAGAGATAGACAGCTAAGAGATTTAAGTTCTCATGGTGAATGAAGACAAAGAAGACAATCAAACAAATTGTAGAAATCACCAGCAGGAATAGCCCTAGAAACAGACCACGACTTGATCCAGCACAGTTTACCCTATGAAAAGACTGAGAACTGGAGGTTCTAGAGAGGGCATCTTCAGCACTTTGTTCAATACGGAACATAGGATTGTGGCCTATATTTTTCCACATAACATAGAGCACGGCTGCAGCAATTAAACTGTACTCAACAATGAAGGATACAAAAAAGGTGAGGCGTCAGATACTATGGATCCCATAATGTTTTGCTTCTGACAAGGATTACTTAAATTCAGGGAACCGTTGTTATCTTCTGAAAGAAAGGGTGTCTGTTATTTAATTGTTATTTTAATACATTACTTTTTTTCATTATGGTAAAAAATAAATATTTGTGAATGATATTAAACCATTATAGAGCAAACAAACAAAAAATAATGTAGTAATAATAATAAACACAATTGTTGCAAATTATTTAAAAAAAAAAACTGTCTTTTTAGTTATTTTTTAAATAAATACTGTCATATCCTATTTTTCACAAGTTATTACTGAGTATTTCAAACAGGTTTGAGTTTCATTATTGTTTCAAGGAAAAATTATTTTAAATTAAAACTGCTCGAATTTCATAGAATATATATATTTTTATCGTGATAGTTGTGGAATTAGTAATTAACAAAATTAACATAACATTTATTACCTTAAAAACTAATTATTTATTTGCCCCAATATTCTTTTAAGATAACAAAAGTCAGCAGATTCAAATATTTAAAATAAAAATCATGGCAAAATTGTTTCAAGAAAAGCCTTAATTATTTATATTTAAAGAAATGCTTTCTCTAAAATGTGTCTTGATTAAAGTGTTAATTTAAGTTCACAGATGTCAGCACAGCTTGTTTGCATTTATGTTATAAACAGCAATTAATTTAGAAAAATATCCTCCTATAACTTTTTTCTATGATTGCAGAAGACAATTACCAGTAACTCGAAAAAGGTAGAATGAGCTCTTCTAAGCTTGATCCAAGCCCACTTTCTCTTTGATTCTCAGCAATAGCTTCCAAAAGCTTCTTTCCCCACTGTTCGGATCCATACGCAGAGGTTGGTAGCTATGATATGCATGAGACCAAAGCGGGCAACGACTTTAAACTTCTGTATATTGAGCTGAAATACAAACACATAGATGAAAGCCTAAGTAATTAATACTGAAATAACTAATATTTAAAAAATAGTAACTATTTATTGTCTGTTACCATCACCAAGATCATTAAATTGGGTCAACAACACTTAGATTAAATTTACATTTTAATTTCAGTTTATGGGTAATGTTTTTAAAATTATTTTTTGTTTAAATTTTATCTTTAAGTGTAAAAATAGAATTATTAATGCAATGATTTCCTGGTGAAACGGAAACTAAGAATAAGTCTGTAATCAAATAACACAGATTATAACAACGTAAAAAACAATTAGAATTTACAAATTTTATATTATTAATGTTTTTAGGTTCTGAAAATATTTGCCTGCACACACTGAAAAGCAAATTTATTTTATATTGTATTCTATTATTTTTATTGTTTAAAGCTGAAATTTTCATCTTAGAAAAAGAATTAACTAAGAAAACAACAGTAAAAATACTACATATGAACCAAGATTCACCCAACTAATAACGGTTTTACAGAAATTTTCTATTGTATTTGGCACAAAGCATTGTATTTGGTATTAGCATTGTATTGTATTTAGCATTGTATTGTATTTAGCATTGTATTGTATTTGGGACAAAGCAAAGTTCATTGCCAATTGACATAAAATTTAAATCCATCAACAATCAAAATATTGTCAAAAGTAATTTCAAAATTTTACAGTTGAGAAATAAGTTAATAATAAGTACAAAGTTAAAAATATATAGCTAAAAATAAAAGTTAAAATATAACAGTAATAGTATATAAATCACATTGAAATAATATATATACATTGAATATTTCTTTGAAATATACTGGTTTTTATATCTTAAAGAAAAATTACGAAAACAGCAATAGCTCGTTAAAAATGTGATCAATACGAAATTTGAGTATACATTGTATTGAGTGTATATATATATTTGAGTATATATGTTTGTGATATTCACTACAATTTCTCAATAAAAATGAAACATACAAAATAATGGCACACTTTAATGCATCATTTAAGGCAACATTAAAAATGCATGTATGAAAATAAGACAGTAGATTTCGTTATGATAGTGAGATAAGTCATCTAGAGTAATCAATTTCTTACAATGACTTTCAGGGATCATTTACTGTAAGAATTGCAATGCAAGGCAAACGGGAGATTAGAGGCAAGTCAAAATCAAACAGATTCCCTCAGTTTAAGTCTTTCTGTAGTTAATTAACTTCGGCAGCAAGCCACAAATTTGGCATCCAGAAAGTTCAGCCAAAGAGATCCAAGAAGTATGTCGACTACTGATATTTGTAATCATGCGGAAGACTAGAATCGCAACCCCAATCTAACTTAGCCTTACATGGTATGCATCTACTGGAATATTTGGTGACAATTATTACTGTAACATGAAAAGCTTCATGAAGGTTATTTGTACGAGAACCAACGAGTCTTTTGAGCATTACTCGTCTTGCAATAAAGAAGGGGCATTAAAGGTGGGCACTTCAAAATGTCCACTGGATTGCAGGCTGTTTCCTTTATTGATGAGCCCAGATTTAGCTTGCAGAGTGATAGCAAACCTTCCAATTGCTTTGGAGAGAAGCTGGAATACGCTATCATTCATTAAACATCCGTAAAAGCAATAAGAGATTCATACGGAAGAATTTGTGTCTGTGTGAGGTGGTATCTTTCCACCCATAGGAATGGTTGGTCCTGCATGTCTTTCCACGGGAAACTGCTCAAATGTATTCAAATACTCAAATGCTAACTATTAAAATCCGTGGAAAAGACAACTTGAATTCTTTTTTATGTTCTTATGTCGACACAATGAGTGATAATTTTATCTGATGAGATACAAGGTTTGAATGGAGGAAGATCATCCGTCAGTAAATAATTCATCACATATAGTGACTAGCTCGATCTGTAGGACCTGAATTCCTTCCAGCATGTTTGGTATTTGATAAGGAGTCGTGTTGCTGACCTCATTCCTCTTCCTAAGACTTTGACGTGCCTAGGAAATAACTTTTCATGAACGATGATTCTCTTTCTGAAATTATAAACTCATAATCGATAACATCACATTCGCTACTTGTGCTTCAATGCTGCTTGGGGTGATCTCACTCCATATTGAAAATACTTTTTCTATACCAAACTGACACATCTAGTTCGTTAATTTAATAGTTGTAATTTCTGAATGTCATATTTGTTTGATAATTTTATGTTATCTTGCACTATACTATTTGTGTATACGTCTATAATTTGTCTCAGTTTCTTAGAAGCTTGTTTTATAAAATTTTTGTTATACATAGAAATTTCTTAAAACTTTATACTATACTTTATATTTTTATTAAAAAACATATGATTTTTTGAGTTATCGTTATTTTTTGTGATTTTTTTCTTAATTTATCTTATCTTTAACATTGTACTTTAAGCTTGCAATATGAAAAATACATACCCGAGCATTTACAAATATAAAATACATTTGAGCAAAAGTGAATATCATCTGCAGAATGGGATTCAGTCCTAGAAAGATATTGTAACAAAGGGATGTTGGAGGTACTTCAAAAAACGAGCCAAATTCTAAACCATTATACACCATCGTTCCAAGTCCAAAAGCTGCAACGAAGGGTTATTCTCATTTATTATTTACAACAAAATGTTTATAAAGCACACAGAAAAATATGAAAAGAAATATTTATATGCAGGAAAATTAATATAAAAAGGAAATATAACTCTTTCAAATTTAAAAACTTTAAGAAAGATATTTGCAAAAAAATTAGTTACATCTCTAAGAATCGATCTAAACTAAATATAAATCACAAGGTGCGAGATGAAAAATGGCATGGCAAATGTTTACTCAAATCATTCATTTGTTTAGAAGCGGAAGTATTTAAGCATCTATCCATAAAACCTGATAATCTTTAAAAATGCATTCAATAATTAGTGAAAAGAAAATGTATATTAAAAAAGAAAATACAAATATTTATATAAAAACAATGAAGTATAATTAAAATACTGATTAATCTACTGGATGAAATAAATCATAATTTTTATTTGTCTTTATGAGCTGCTTGATTTCTCAACAGCTGTCATAAATAACAACATCGGATAAAGCAAATTGTTGTTAAACATTACAGTAGCATCGTTACAGTGGTCACGATACAGGCTATCATGAAAACCTCTAAAAATAATTCAGTGTATCAAGCAATTGTGTAGAGTAGCAAGTCTGAAAGTTACCGCACTTGCTTTCTTAAAATAGACAATATAATCTATAACTTTTGCATTGGTTATTCTGTATATTAGGTTTGTTTAAAATAATTTGAACCATTAAATAAAAGTATTGAAATCAATGTAAATTTTGCAACAACTTTTCTATTTCCTGCATCTTGCTTTTAAATCTATTCATAACCCACTGTAAATATATCCAAGTTATTCATTTTAAACTATATATTTATATCTCGTGTCGTCAAGGATGAAATTTGTAGAAAAAAAGGCAAAGTTGGTTGATAACTTACAAATATAAGGAATTATTTTATTCATAAAAGTATGAGCCCATAGTGTTTATACACTTTTATCATTTAAATCAAATTGTTCAGGCCGGTGGTATAAAACCCTAACAGACGAGATTCAATGAATTTCTGGAAAGCCAGTTTTATAGCATTGTCGGAATTAAATAGTTTTCATATTAAAACGTTGTCCAATCCATTCATTTATCATGCAATAAGATAGAAGTCGATCTGTTGACCAACCTAGGCTGTTTTATTTAAGTTTTTGCATTATTTCGTCCAGTTGGTTGCATTATATTTCTGCTGTGATCGATGAGCCAGGTTTCATGAAATCTAATGGATCACACCTGCTCTAGATCACCAAATACTTATCATCAGCTTCTTTTCATGAATATTATTCTTTGAAGTATAATTTGGTGATTCATTCTTGTTCAACCACTGTCCTCAACGTTTGCGATTGTTCTATTGGATGTTATAATCCTAATGGATCACACCTGCTCTAGATCACCAAATACTTATTATCAGCTTCTTTTCATGAATATTATTCTTTGAAGTATAATTTGGTGATTCATTCTTGTTCAACCACTGTCCTCAACGTTTGCGATTGTTCTATTGGATGTTATAATCCTAATGGATCACACCTGCTCTAGATCACCAAATACTTATTATCAGCTTCTTTTCATGAATATTATTCTTTGAAGTATAATTTGGTGATTCATTCTTGTTCAACCACTGTCCTCAACGTTTGCGATTGTTCTATTGGATGTTATAATCCTAATGGATCACACCTGCTCTAGATCACCAAATACTTATCATCAGCTTCTTTTTGAATATTATTCTTTGAAGTATAATTTGGTGATTCATTCTTGTTCAACCACTGTCCTGAACGTTTGCGATTGTTATATTGAATCCATTTATAAATTCGTTTGTCGACGCATATATAATTTTATATGCGTCGAAAATATTTCTACAACTGAAAATAAACCAAGGATTTCATTCTAAATCACTAACAAAATAAAATTCTTTAATTAATTGTTAGTACAAATACAAACGACAGTATAAAAGTTAGTTAATACAATCATATCAGTTGTTAATTTTAAATAATTGTTTGAATATATTGTGTTTATTCAATCCTATTGTTTTGAATTAGTGATAAATTACTTTATAAATCTTTTTCCGCTCTAATATCTAGTACATGTTGACATTTTTCGGTTTCAAAAAACGCAATCGATTCCGATTATTTTAAAAATTTAATGAACAGATAATTTCTTATGTAATATCTGGAAATCGCCTGTTCTTGAATTTGTAAAAACGAATTTTAATAAAATTTGTCCATTTATCGAATTTTATTAAATGCACTTACCTATGGCACCAATTCGCAAGAAAAGGCTCCCATGGCTTTTGTCATTGTCAGATATCCGGTATTTCTTGAGCCTGGGGGAACGGGGCCGTCTGGGCCGTTGTCGACCCCCTTTTCCCCCAGCCGCCGCAAGCTTTCTAAAATGGTTATTTTTTGGCTACCGCACTCAGACCACTCCCGGCAGTCGAGTCACGCAACAGGTAGATGTAGATGTAGAGCAAAAACAAAAGGGACGTGGAATATAAGTATAAATAAAATCCCTAGAGAGGAAGAACAGAACCTTTAGAGTTGAAAATTGATGCATAATATTTGTAATAATTTACAACAGTAATAAATAAAATTCATACGTCTTTTGCTATCTACTTAATAAACTTATTATTTTAAATTCTAGGGTAATTAAAAATGTTTAGATATATATATATACATATAGGAATGTGAAGCACATTACAATAATTTATGTATAGCAAATTTTATTTTCATAGCTTTGTTATGCAAACTGATTGTGTTTCTGAAAAGTACCTTGTACATTCGCTTTTTTTTTCCTCTTGTGTGATTAGATTACTAAAAAGGAAGAGCATTTTCAGAGGAGATGTCCAAATTTTTGCTCATATCTCACCAACTTGCCATGCTGTGGACACTACCATACATATTTAACATTGTACTTTACATAAAGAATAGTAGACTTTGTGTGTGTGTGTGTGTGTGTAATGCTTTTAAAGGAAATCTTTGGACCGAAACCATTTATCCAATCAAATTTGCTCTTCTTCCAAATTGGCCACGTGTAGCCCAGCCAAGCCATGGATCATCGGACAGGAACAAGTGATAATCAGAACGGACCAGGTCTGGCAGATACTGCGGGTGCGGTAATGGATCATATTTCAGTGTTTTGATGGTGCCCTGAATGATGGAAGTGCGAGGGCACGGAGCTTGTGAAGCACGCACAAGTGATCTTGCTGCAATATCACTTGTTCGTGTCTCGTGTTCCAATCCAACAGTTTTTCAAGCAATGCATGATTCAAATTGATTAGTTGTTATCGGTAGCGATACCTATTGAGTTCTACTCATACGGTAACCCTTTTCTTTCATTTTGAACTTTTCCCATGGCATGTAAACGTTTGGAAATACTTTGTCTAGTCATATTCAATCCCTCCACAAGTTAATCTTGAGTTTGCGTATCATCTTAATCCAAAAACGCTGGCAAATCTGCGTCCTCAATTGTTTTTGGTTTTCCAAAGATCAACCTTGCGTCGAAATCGCCATTTCTGAAGCGTTTAAACCAATCTTCAAATGTAGTTTTTGATGATACATGTTCACCGTAGGCTTTCTCAAGCAAACGATGTGCTTCTGCTGCATTTTTTTTTAATAAAGCAGAAAAGCAAAACTTCTCGCATTTGCTGTTTAATCGGCACAAAACTCGACATTTTCGTTGCTTAAAAAATATTTTGGCGATGCGATATGTGTTGATATTACGACTGATAATTGTTGACAGATGTCTAATCTATATATATAAAAAAACTTGTGATATGTATGTCTACTACACGTGCCATTAGCGCCCTCCATGTTTGAAACCCAGAAACTTAGTTGCGCACTTAGTATGTTCCTATTTTTATATATGTGTTATTTTCATTTGAATTTCAATTACGTATATTATAATGCATGAAAAGTATGGAGAGAATATAACAACAAAGACACTCAATTGCATCGGAGAAAAAATAAGTCTTTTCTAAAAGATATTTTAATTTTCATCTATGAAATTTTAAAAGTTATTTCATTTTTTATATTAAATATCGATTTTGTTACAGCACTTTTAGAATGTGTTTTAGAGAAATCAATTAATCGCTAATTTTAAAGGTCTTGACATTTTGACATTCAGTTAAACATATGAAAATCTTCATTACCGAGAATGAAATGAGACCTAAATTAAAAGATGTTGAGAATGTCATGAAATGATCTTGTTAACTAGAAAATAAATCACCCACAGGGATTCACAAAAGCTCATAAGTGACATCTCTAATAGTCACAGCCACACCGATAAACCATGTACTTATCGAGAGACAAAGGGTTAAAGAATAAAGTAGAAAGAACTATCTACAGATGTGCTTACAATGGATAAAAAATTGCTCGAAAACGAATGCTGAGGCCCATTTTGCAGACATAATATGAAGACGTAGAAACTATCATAACTCTATCGACACTCTGAAATGACGATACGCACTAGCAAAAGGTTAAATAGGACGATTATCGGTATGTGATGATGTATATGAACAGAAAAAAATTAAAATTTCAGAAAATTTAATATTAATTCAGGAAATACGTACATCCAATGATCCACTATTGACTGTTAAATAAATTACAATCTGGTTTGACATTGTTTCTTACATTTGGTACATGTAAATGATTCGTTGATAAACTCTCAATTATTGAGTTAAATTGATTAAGATTTCAGGATTGTAGGAGTTTCCTGTTCATTAGACCCCAACCTACTTTATCGGAATGACTTGGCAATCTAACTGGCCAGGGAAGTATTTGGCAAGCGTGTAGACAATCAGAAGAAATGATTGTCATGTGCAGCAGGGTATTATTCTGTTATGTAAACACGGGGTGTCGCGAAAGGAAGACCAACACTAGTCGTCGAATATTGTCCGCATACTGCTTTGCTTTAAAGGTATCACGAATAAGAACAAATTATTTATTCAAAACCATTTTATTTTTTTTGTTGAATTTTCTAGAGTAATAAATAATTAAAAAATAAAATTTTTTATTTTTATTCTAGTAATATTAGTGTCAGCATAGAAATTCAGCTAAAAATAGTTATCTGCTGGCAAAATTACAATAAGTAGCATTTTAAGTCATTAGCTTAAGTTTACAAAATAAATACTCATGATTTAGAAAAGTTAAACCTAATACAGTTAAAGTGGCTACAAGAAAGGTTTGACATTGGTATATATAGGTATACATTATATACGTACACATACTTGGTATTTTTAATTAAATATTTATTTATTTTAATGTCCTTGTGTAGTGAAATATCAAATATGGATTGAATCGAAAGGATTTCTTAGAATTCATCTTACGGAAAGGGCAATGAACCTTTAATTATAATACTCGGCTTACTCATGGGTAATCCTATTACTTGCTATCATTTGCAACACGTAAGGAGTGAAATTTATGAGGTTTCTATAAGATAGTTCAGTAAACGTTAAAAAAAAAAAAAAATGGTACAAGGGAATCAGAACAAATGCAAAGAAGAATGATCACTTTGATTAAATTTAGTTGTTTTTAAATGCTTTAAAATTGCAAAACATAAATATAACCATTATAAGTTTATGTTATATTTTGAAATACTTGTTTTTAATAACATATTTGTCTTCTACAAGAAACTTTAATATTTATTATTTCCCGAATATCATATTTTTATAATATAAATAAGGACATAATACTTTTTTAGAATATAATTTTTAAAGTTAAAAAGATGTATGAAATATTTCTTTGAAAAAAATAGAACAGTAATTGCATGATGATTAACATACAATGCTTCAAAATTACAGCAGAGGTAAATAATTTTATTAAATTGTCCAAACAAATAGATGTAAGTTTTTGGATACTTCATTGAATGAAAAATCAGATGTTTATCATTAATGCTGCTGATACTTTTTATTGCTGGTATTGTGAAAACTGAACATTTACATAAACTGTTCTTTTGTTTCTATTTTATATTTTTGCATTATAAATTTTTCAAATCTTTTTTAACTGCGTGGTATACAGGAAAGTTACCTGTTACGAGAAAAAAAAAATTATACTTGGTCTAGCAAGATAATTTTTTATAACGATTAATCGTTCGTTTTCGACAATTTTGCAAATAAATTGTTTTATTACTTTTAACCTAGTCTCATAGATGCCATTACCAGTCTAAAATTTTTAAGACGTTATGTTTTTATTCTAAAAAATTAGAATTACATACAGAAAATGTAATATACCTTTACATAACATAATTTTTAAAAATTTGGTATAATGGAAAAGTAATCGTTTTGGACTGAAATAGCATTTTCCGCAAATTTTGTAATTAACGTAAAAATACATATTTTTTTTATTTTCGCTTTTTATTTCCTTAATTAGATTCTTATAAGTACAAAATTAAATTTTATTAATTTTCTTCAAGTGAAAAAGTATTTGATTCTTAATGGTTTAATAAAAAGGTATGCACACATACTTGGTTATTTTTAATTACATTTTACAGATATTAACATTGTTGTCGTATCTCCGTATGAAGAGTACAAGAAAATCAAATATTGTGGTGCTGCCGGATAATATTGGCTATGTTGATTGCCAGCTCGAAGTATAAAACCTCTTCCGAAAAATGGTTCAAACAATGCATGACTGTTGCAACAGCTGGGTAATCAAAGACATGATGAGGAGTAAGCTCGACATCAGGAAAGTTGCCATATTTTTAGTATTTTGTAACGCCATCAGCAGAAATGTTCATATATTTGGGGTGCTTCATCTTTAATCTTGTTAGAGTAGTAGCTGTTTTTCTGTCGACATTTAGTTCTGTAATTTGGTATTTAGTTTTGATCTTAAAAGGAATTATAAGTTGAGATTTTGCCAAGACATTTGCATCTGCAAGGGAAGTAGGAATGGCAGTCTGATCCAGACTTTTAACATTCTTCGCCAAAAGAATCTTCAATTTCATTAAATTTCAAACAGATATTAATGAACTAAAGGAAACACCCTGCAAAAGCAGTTACATGCATTTCCTCATGATGCATTCACGTTAAATGAAAGGAAATGTTCTTATGTTATGTTATGCGAGACGGTATCTCATATACTTTCTAATATGCAGTATGTTAAGAAAGGTATCGCTTCTGCCAGATTAGGTTGATTTTTTATCCCTCTTTTTTCTGTGTAAAAAAAAAGTTGAGTTTCACGACATTTTCGCGACTCAAGCAAAAAGGAATATGTTTTCCATTTAATAAAAATGTACACTAATATAGTTCTTGTAGTTTTTAACGTCTAAATATTATAAAGATTAATGAACAAAAGGAAACACTCTGCAAAAGCAAAGTTACATGTATTTCCTCGAGATATATTCATATAAATGGAAAGGTCCTTATGAAATGTTTTTTCGTGAGGAGAGATGAGGTATCTCATATACTTTCTAATCTGCAGTAAAATATAGAATTTGGATCGAGACACCGTGGTAGTGGATTTTTACAGTTGTTTTCTAAGAAGTAAGAAATGTATCGTCTAGGCACGATTAGGATGCTTTTTATCCCTCTTTTTCTGAGTAAAAAACAAATTGCGTTTCGCAACATTTTGTTACTCACGCAAAAGGAATATTTTTCCATTTTTCCTTTTGTTTCTTCAATTTTTTTTCTTAGCTCAAAAATTCAATTTTGTTTATTTCCTTCAAGTGGAAAAGTGTTTGGTCCTTAAAGGGTTCATAAAAATTACACTAATATAGTTCTTGCAGTTTTTTAACGTTTAAAATATTATAAAGATTTGTCCTTACGTAATGTTCTTTCGTGAGGAGAGACGAAGTGTCTCATATACTTTCTAGTTTGCCGTAAATTATAAAATCGAACCGAGAAATAGTGGTAGTGGATTTTTATAAAAGTTTTCCGAAGTTATAGCGTCAGCACGATTTGAATGTATTTTTTTTTTTCCTCTTTTTTTCTTAGTAAAAAAAAAAAAAAAAAAAAAGGTTGCATTTTGTAACATTTTGTAAATCGAATAAAATTATTTTTTTAAATTTTAATTTTAAATTTTTGTTTCCTTAATTACAAAAAATTAATTTTTCTTACAACTATGAAAATTAATTTTTATTAATTTTCCTTCAAGTGGAAGTTTTTGTTAATTTTCCTTCAATGTCTGATTCTGAATGGGTTAATAAAAGGTATGCACACATACTTTGAAATTTTTAACGTACAAATATTAGAGATTAATGAACTAAAGGAAACACCCTGCAAAAGAAAAGTCACATGCATTTCCTAGAGATACACTCATATAAATGGAAATGCTCTTACGTAATGGCCTTTCGTGAGGCGAGACGAGGTGTCTCGTATACTTTCTAGTCTGCCGTAAATTATAAAATCGAACCGAGAAACAGTGGTAGCGGATTCTTACAGTTGTTTTCCAACGTAATAAGAAAGTTATCGCATTGGCACGATTTGGATGCACTTTTTTTTTTTTTCTTTTTCCTATGTAAAAAAATTGTGAAAAAAGATATTTTCAGTTGAACAGTGAACAAACAATGTCTTATTGTTTAAGGTGGTTCTTTTCCGCTACTGCAGCAGTGTGATTTATCTAAGCAAAGTTTCGTCAAGACCATTAAAGAAATTCAGCTCTTCTTTTAAAATCATGTTTGGACCATAAAGAAGAAGAAAATAAACGATAAACGTTTTTTTTTTTCCAAAAAATATCAAAAAACTTTCGAAAAATAAAATTAGGGACTTGAATTGCGGATGAATTATATTTCCGCATATTCAGTATAGAATGTACAATTGTACAGTTATGGATTGCTATGTCATTGAACGACATTGGAGGACAAAAGTTAAAAATTTAATCCTCTTCCTAGCTTTTTATTGTAAATGCCATAGATTTCAATCATTTGTATAATATTTTATGACATAATGATCCTGAATATTCTAAATTATTATATATATTACATTATTATTATATTGTTTATTATAAATCCTGAATATCCAATGTACATAAATAATTTATAAAAATAGATTCAAAGATGGGTAAACATTCTGGCACAATATTTCTTCCAATTTTTTCTTTGTGTTTACGTATATTTGCATAGACCCATATAATTTGTTGATCTCTTTATAATAAGGAATATGTACTTCGATGTATTAATGTTGTCCATTAGGACGATTGGAGTATTAACTCCCTGGCACTATTGTCCATTAGGACAACTGGAGTAACAAACTCCTTGACACTATTGTCGATTAGGAGTAATTAACTCCCTGGCATTATTGTCCATTACGACAATTTGGAGTAACTAACTCTTTGACACCTTTGTCCATTAGAGCAATTGTAACTAATTCTATGGCATTATTGTCCATTAGGATAACTGGAGGAACTAACTCCTGATAACATTAGGACAATTGGACAATTAGAGTAACTCCCTGGCATTATTGTCCATTACGACAATTGGAGTAACTAACTCTTTGACACCTTTGTCCATTAGAGCAATTGGAGTAACTAATTCTATGGCATTATTGTCCATTAGGATAACTGGAGGAACTAATTCTATGGCATTATTGTCCATTAAGACAATTGGAGTAACTAACACCCTGACAATATAATCTATGTTGCTGGCAGATTTCGAAACATAAAATGCCTTCTCTTTACGGGATAAGGATGTCGCCCCTATGCTCTACAGTCATATTAGAGCGGCTTAAAATGAATTCGAACCACTACAAAAATCCATGGCTCTGTCGGGACTCGAACAAGAAATTATTGCACTGAGCGCTAGTCATTCGGCCATCAGACCTCAGTATAACTGAAGTAGAAGAAGAAGAATACCTTGTGGAAAAGGGACTTTTAGGTGTAACTTCTCTGTATTTGTATATTGTATTGGAGAAAATCTTGAATATTCAAGTGTCTATTCAGATAGCCTACATCGCAACAAACTCCACCGAGTCAACTCAGTTTAAGAGTAGCGACTGTAGTTCACATCAGAGTGAATAGAACACTTGGACGGTACTTGGACGAACAGTTTTTGCACTTGACTTCAAGAATTTGTATGGGACTTGCTTTATCAATAAAATGAGTTTAAATGGAACTGTAAAACTTAGTATGCATAAATCTTGAAGGTATAGTAAAAATGTGTCATTAATCATTTATAAGTCTTAAAGAAAGGAAGTAAAGGAAAATGGAAAAAAAATTATAAAACTATTTAAACATAGAAGTATATATATTGGATGCGTACATTATATTTAAATAAATGCAAAAAAAAAAAATTCCCATTTTTTTTTTTAATGAAATAATGAATCCAAACTTTTCTTTTAAATTTATAGAACAGGAAATAAGTTCTTATATTCCACAATATGTGTTGGATTTGATTGCACAATATTGTAAATCTATAGATATACAAATAGCAACTTTATCAGATTAATGAAAACAATTAATTTCTTTCCTCCGATATGTGTTAGAGAGATAGCTGCATCAAACAGAAATGATATGTACTGAGATATTTTTCAGCTGTTAACTTTCAGCTGTTTACAGCTTTCTAAAGATGAATAATAAACATCTGGTATCTTGTTTTGTTCCAGGCATTATTTTATTTTGGAGTGAAAAATGTCGTCTGATATTTACTTCCTAAGGTTGGCTTCATTTTATTGTTCTACAAATGTTCTACAAGTGTTCCCTTCGGTATATCGAATATTATGCTTACTAATCATTTTAAAGTGAATAACACTATTTCGGTGGGTTAATAGTGTTTCTTATGAAGATAAAGGGAGGGTAACTGCTTCGTATTTGCATATCGCATATTCAGGAAAATTCCAACTAAACAGTTCAGATGTCAATATGAGACATTTGTCATCTAGTCTGTCCACTCAGCATATTCGCAGTGACTGAAGTTCATACTACTAATAGAAATCAAACCATTTCCTTCTTGTAGCGGTCTGATGGCCAATTGGCTAGCGCTCTGGCCTTTGATGCTTCATGTCCGGATCCTGAATCAGGCATAGATGTTTATAGTGTTTCAAAATCAACGTTAAACTGTAGGTCCCAGTCTAATTACCCTAAAGAGTACACAAAATGATCGTAGAGCAACAAACCTAACCTTCTTGAATGCTGCCTAATATGCACTATAACTAGGTCACGACTGTAAACTGTAGGCCCTTGTCTAATTAGCCTAAAGTGTGCACAAAATGACTGTAGAGAGACAAACCAAAACTTCTTGAATGCTGCCTAATATGCACTATAACTAGGCCCCGAGTGTAAATTGTAGGTCCGTGTCTACTTAGAATAAAGTGTGCACAAAATGACCGTAGAGACAAACTAAACTTTATTGAATGCTGCCTAATATGCACTATAACTAGGCCCCGAGTGTAAATTGTAGGTCCGTGTCTACTTAGAATAAAGTGTGCACAAAATGACCGTAGAGACAAACTAAACTTTATTGAATGCTGCCTAATATGCACTATAACTAGGCCATGAGTGTAAACTGTAGGCCCGTGTCTAATTAGCCTAAAGTGTGCACAAAATGACCGTGGAGCGACAAACCAAACTTTATTGAATGCTGCCTAATATCCATTGATATCTAGGCCACTAGTAGAATCGTTTCAATCAATTAGGTTATTTATCTTATTTCATTTTATTATTATTTTTTTACATCAGTGCGCCACATGTTCCACTTCAGTTATATCACTGAATAAGCACTTTAAACTTAAAGGATAAAAATATCATAAACTATTAATCTACTTCCTTAATAAACATTATGCATTTAACCATTATCCTCTCATAATCACTTCAGAACCCTTTTTGTGTTGTAAATTCAGGAAATGGGGTGCTACGATAAGATATAGGTTGTCTTATGTATATGTAGTTGTACTGACAATGTACTTATCTCAAAAACTGAATAAGTGATTGTATTTATTTTGATTGTTCGATCTGTATTCGAACACCTGTTGGGAAAATAAAATGAAAGCAGCTAAGAAGGACAGGAATTATTTAAAATCTGAAATCTTTATCTTCAAAAACGTTTTAGGGAAAAATAAACGATGGTCTGCTATCTTTCCTCTGTGTTTGAATAAACTGATAAATATATAAGAATATTAAATTTTTAAAGTATTGTGTAATAATTAATTTAAAAGTATATAATTATAGTATATTAGAAGAGTTCAATAAATATTTTGAATTGATTGTGTATCTCACACATGCCACCAGTGAGAGCAGGTTGATATAATAAAAAATATTTATTTTCCGGTGAATAATAATCAAAAATTATATTAATCGGCAGTTTAAATGTAGAATAAAGCAAAAGAAATCAGCAGAAGAAAACATTACACAGCAATCTACAGAAAAAAAAAATCACAGCAATCTACAGAAGAAAAAATTGCACAGTAATCTATAGAAAAAAATGGCACAGAAGAAGAAAAAGCATAGCAATCTGCAGAAGAAAAAAATAGCACAACAATCTACAGAAGAAAAAAAATGGCACAGCAATCTACTGAAGACAAAAATAGCATAGCATTCTACAGAAGAAAATAATATCATAGCAATTTACAGAAAAAAAAAATAACATAGCAATTTACAGAAAACAAATAGCATAGCAATCAACAGAAGAAAAAATAGCACAGCAATCACAGAAGAAAAAAAATAGCACAGCAATCTACTGAAGACAAAAATAGCATAGCAGTCTACAGAAGAAAAAAATATCACAGCAATCTACAGAAGAAAAAAAAATAGCATAGCAATTTACAGAAAACAAATAGCATAGCAATCAACAGAAGAAAAAATAGCACAGTAATCTACAGAAAAAAAAAAATAGCACAGCAATCTACTGAAGACAAAAATAGCACATCATTCTACAGAAGAAAAAAAAAATATCATAGCAATTTACAGAAAACAAATAGCATAGCAATTTACAGAAAACAAATAGCATAGCAATTTACAGAAAACAAATAGCATAGCAATTTACAGAAAACAAATAGCATAGCAATCAACAGAAAAAAAAATAGCACAGCAATGTACAGAAAAAAATAGAATAACAATCTACAGAAAAAAATAGCATAGCAATCTACAGAAGAAAAAAAAAAAAGAACAACAATCTACAGTAACACCTTAAAATCAAGTAGATGAATAAAATGCGATAACATTGTTAAAATCCATCCAGTCAGAAATACTTGAATGGAATACTCAATAAAATGTTAAAATCTTCAATAAAAGTGACAAATCAAAAATAAATTTTGATATTTTATATATTGATTTTATAATTATATGTAAGAATTTAAAAAAAAAATATTTACAATGATACATTGAAATTAATATTTTGATTGATAGAAAGCCATTCATCGATCATTGATAGAAAAGTTATCCCCAAAGAGAAATCACTGATAAACCAAAGATAGGAAACCATTGATAGAAGAATTAGTAATGGATAAATAATCGATAAAAAATCATTAATAGAAAAGCTATATCTACCTTTAAATAAACACATTATTATTAAATAAGGAACAAATTTTAAAAAATTTTAAAAAGTATTTTTCTTTTACCTCAAAATATAGCAATGGAACTTGTGGAGTGACAATTTCGGATATAAAAAACGCCACGCATATCACAACTACTAGCTGAGCGTACATAGAACTCAGGATAATAAACTGCTGGGTCCTGAAAAGGAAAAATGCAGATTAATAACTATATTAATACTGTTAGAGACAAATCATAATTAGATTAGAAAATAATTATTATATAACTCATGGGCATTTACTAAAGTTAAAATAAGTTCATCATAGAATAGTTTCTGGAATCATTTCCATGTCATCTATTTATGAATAACTCTTATATTTAAACGATTAACGAATTTTATAAGAAACATCTTCTTTTGATAAAAGATAATTGCAGAAATTGGTGATTTTTTTTAGTTATTATACGTAATAGTAACTAAAAAAACACTTTTAGTTACTATCACATATAGTAACTAAGTATACAATAGTTTTTTTTTTACCTTTTAAACAAACAACTTATTTCGTATTTAATAAATTTTAAATTTCAATAAAGATGGGAAGAAATGTTACTTAACTACTAAAAATATACTTAATATATTAACTATACTTAACTATTAAAAAAAACAATTTTTTTATCAAGAATTACTTATAAAAAAAAATTTCTGGTAAGCAATTGGTAAAACTATAAAAAAATTTCTGAAACAAAATTATAGAAATAATTAATCTTATAATTTATTTTTATACAAAATCTAAGTTGGATACATTGATGAAATCATTGCTCATCTAAGTCGCATTACCTTCATAATAAAAACATTTTTTTTTTTTTAAATTTTTATCTCTTAGGGTAAGAAAATTTCATTCTGTTATTTAAAAGTAATCATAATCATCACATAAATTCAATGATTGGTTTACAGACAAAGTGATAAATTCCATTATGAGTTTACTCCATAAAATTTAAAATGTAGCAATGCATTTTTTTAGTTCAAAAAAGCACAGAAAATTGTTTAAATTATTATTGTTACAGTACTAAGCATATCACAGAACATTTGAATAGGAGTTACAACATTAATAGAAAACGGAAAAAAATGTCTAGGGTTTTTCATAGCTCTAACAACATATTCTATTTATAGTTGTTTAAGCAAAATGTTCTATATTTAACTTTTCAAAGTTAACTTTTTTATGATATTAAGCAATTTTCTAAGATAAAATTTTAAATAATAAGTGTTAAAAAGCCAGATGAAAAATTAGGTGAAATAGCAAAAATTAATGTATGTAAATTGGAAGGAAATCAGAGTAAATTCACACGCTTGAATGTCTTTGAACAGTGGATATGATGTTCCAACGATGAGTTAAAAAAGCAATCTTAAGAGCCATTATGGCCAAACCCAATCCGTTATAGTAACAATCTTCAGAAAGTTCCAAAGTGTCATTTGTAGGTTTTAGAATAAGTATTTGGAGACCGAAATGTTAGCAGAAGATCAGAACAAACTCGTAAGCATGCAACAACATTCCTTTCAGATATTACTATTATGAATACTTTTAATCCAACATCTATGGGACGAGGACATCTGTCGGACGACGGAGAATGTCCGGACTATAGGTGGATAATAGAAAAAAATATATACTGTATTGTGTTATAACTGAACTTAAATGAAAACTAAGACAAAAATACAATATATATAGTGTGTGTGTGTGCATTTTATAATATAATGAAAGAGTTTTGAGAGTAATAGCAAGTCTAAGAGATAATTAATGTAACGTAGGTCAGAGTAAAAACTGACGTAATGTATAATGTGGGGAAACGGGTTAAAGTTTTAACACCAAAGAATGATTCATCACCAAGTCAATTGTTCAAACAGGTGCGTTGGATCAGTGGTGGTGTCGGATTAGAGAAGTTCTATTGTATTACAAAATAAATTAAGTAAAATTCTAAATCTATTTGGTCATTAAATTTAATTATAAAAGACATAGACAAATAAAAGTAAGAATAAACACCTTCTTTAAGAAGGTGTCGTTTTCGTCTAAACGTGTTTTCACTTTTTCAATTTTTTTCAATTCAACCTCAACAATTCTACAGAACCCCAAAACTCTATCGGGCTGTTGAAAGTGTATGTGTCTGTGACAGAAATGGATACTATGAATCTGTAGAGTGGGAATTTAGTTTTATTTTAGGCCCGAGGAAGGGATTTACCCTTGACGAAGCTCCTGGGCTGGTAATTCCACATTGAGAAAGTACAATGGGGATGCAGTACATATGTCATTACGTAGAGCTTTTAGAATAAAAAGCTGAATCTGCTACACTTTTGCCACTCCAGTGGTGTATCAATATCCAGTGCCTTAGTTCAAAGTGCTGAATTTTCATATATATCATTCTTACTTTCCCATAAATCCCATCATTTTAACTTTCTCATAAATCTAATAAATCTCACCATTCTTGTTTTTACATAAATTCCGTCCTTTTTGCTTTTCATAAATCTCACTATTCTTACTTTCCCGTAAATCGAATTAAATGAATCAAACAAAAAATTATGATTATTATTAGAGTATAAATGAAAATAAGACGTGATAAGATAGGTTGTAATGGATATTTGAACAGTGAAGATGTTTTAAAGACCGAAATTAGGATTTATTTATAATACAAAACATTTATCTACTATATCAAAAGGTGTCATAAAGTTAAAATATATTCTTAAGATATTTTATATTATATAATTGTCATGTTAAAACACATTTTTATGATTATTATTAGAAGAATAGGAAAATCAAATAATATACATCTTATGTTTGTATATTTTATTATAATAAGTATTTCAATGAAAATATGAATTAAACTTTTTTTCAGAGTGTTGAATTTTCGTTTAAAATGATTAGCATTAAAAAATTTTTTATTTGTTGAGAATTTTGAATGTAGTTTTTTTCAAATTTTGAAACATGTTAACTAAGTTTCAAGTTAATAGCAAATTCTAAAATGTTTCAAACTTCAAATGAAAATGAGAAAAATTCCGTTGCATTATAATTAAATGAAAATTAATACCTCTTTTTAAAAACATTTTTTATGAACTGACACAAATCTTTTTAAAATAAAATCTAATTTAAAAGTATATTAAATAGTCATTATTTACATTACACGCCTATATACATTTTAATTAGTTTTAAAGTTTAATCTCAGAAAAGCAAAGTTTAAGTCATTTTCATCCGGATTTCAAGTTTTTATTTCTTTCCATATCAAGGGTGGTGACTTCTCAGTGTTATTGCTAACATGTTTTACAAGAGGAGAGATAGTATTTTGTAATAGGTAGAAACCAAAAGTAAAAAGATGAATATGCAATGAATTCCTAGTCGCCAGATAGCTGTGAAATAGTTTATTCTTCATTAGAAAAAAAACCATATTTTACCTCATTTTGGTTTTAAAAATATAAAAAGTAGAACTATTTTGTAAAAAGCTGCTTTTTAAAAGTTAGAATTAGTTTTGTATTGATTCATTTAGTATAGAATAAAATTATAATTCAAATTGTAAAAATTTTAAAAATATTAATTCTATGGCGATTTCAAAGGATTCTTTTCAGTTGTTACGTTTAATTCCTTCTGAATATAAGGCAATCCTTATTTTTTTGGATTTTTAAACTTTTTGTCGCTCTACGGTAATTTTTTTTGGTACACATTGGGCTAATTAGACAGGGACCTACAGTTTGACGAGGATTCCGAAACACTAACAAACATCATTGCCATCGCCAAAATTCGAGCCTGAAGCCTCTGATACCAAAGGCCAGAGAGCTAGCCAATTGGATATTAGAGTGCCCGGTTTTTAAAGATACGTAACCTCACTTTTATGAAAATATAATTTACAGTGATAATTTTTTAAAAATTTAAATGTGTTTATTTATGTTTCAAGAATAATTGAAATTTGTTAGTTTTATAATACAGCTTTAATTTTACACAAAGAGAAAATAGCAATCGCAGTTAATTGAAAATATCACATTGTTTTAAATAATGATTTTTAATTTTTCCTTAAACAATTGTTATTTGTAACAACGACAACCGCACAGTTTGTGTCGAGGATCACCAGAAATGGTTCTTTGTTCAGTTACTTAAAAAAAACAGTTTCGTTATATTGTGAAAGTCTTATAGGTCAGAGAGAGTCGCCTGTATTTTATTGAAAGTAACTTTCCTTAAAACAAATAAATTTATTGTTTTCCAGTGGTGGCATTCAATTCATTCTGGATATAGAGCAATCATTATTTATTCTGATTTTTAAATATACTAACCTCACTCTTATGAAAATATAATTTTACAACAATTATATTTTTTAAATAACTCAAATTTATTTATTTATGTTTCAAGAATAATTGAAATTTGTTATTTTTATATTACAGCTTTAATCTTGTACTAAGAGAAAATAGTAATCGTAGATCATTGGAAATATCCCATTGTTTCAAATAAGGTTTATTTAGAGGATTGTTTAATTTTAACAGGCATGCAATCTGTATCGAGGATCATTAGAAATGGTTCTCCATTCAATTACTTAAAAACTTCAGTTTAATTATATTGTGAAAGTCTTATAGGTCAGAGAGAGTCGCCTGTATTTTATTGAAAGTTACTTTCCTTAAAACAAATAAATTTATTGTTTTCCAGAAGCGGCATTCAATTCATTCTGGATAGAAAGCAATCATTATTTATTCTGATTTTTAAATATACTAACCTCACTCTTATGAAAATATAATTTTATAACGATTATTTTTTAAATAACTCAAATTTATTTATTTATGTTTCAAGAATAATTGATATTTGTTATTTTTATATTACAGCTTTAATCTTGAACTAAGAGAAAATAGTAATCGTAGATCATTGAAAATATCCCATTGTTTCAAATAAGGTTTATTTAGGAGGATTGTTTAATTTCAACAGACATGCAATCTGTATCGAGGATCATCAGAAATGGTTCTTCATTCAATTACTTAAAAAAAAACTTCAGTTTAGTTATATTGTGAAAGTTTCATAGGGCAGAGAGAGTCGCCTGTATTTTATTGAAAGTTACTTTCCTTAAAACAAATAAATTCATTTACTTTACGGACACCTAGACCAGAACACTGTTTTATTGTACGAAGCAAAATATCAGCGTTTTTTAATGGAACACAATGCGAATCATTTACGACATATAAACTGCTGAAAATAAATAATCCAACCATAAAACTCATGTCTTGATAAAAGAAAACTGCATACTTTTAAGGAAGACCATAATACTGTTTGTGTAGTCATTGATGCGATATCACTGCTTACGTAGCCAACTTATGTCTCATGCATTATTCCCAATCTTCGTCTAAATGCTAATGTATAGGCATGGCGAATAGATGCATGCGAATGCAACAACACTTTTCGGATCGCTGCGAACGGTCTGTGCATGGTGTGCAGGAAAAAATGCAGACTGTGTCGTTCACATTCGAGTCGCGTGGCTCCATGTTAAAAAAATTGATAAATTTAAACGGATGTTATGATGCGACAACCAAGATTCCCGCTTACCAGAGTTCAGGAGTGAGATTCTCGTACTCATACACATTGACGTCATATGCCCGATTTACGAACTATCGCGTTTAGTTGCATCAAAAGTTCCAAAGAAGATTTTCATAGCGTTTTGTTGCTGGCGATGCAAGATACATCATTTCAAAAGTATATATGGGTGACAACAATGAAGAGTAGAGACCATAAAAAACAAAGATGTCGCTAAGTGTATAAGCAACTCTCTTGTAGAGTACTCGAATGAGATATTTTAGAGATGCAATTGCTAATTTTTTTAATTCTTCATAAAAATACAAATTTTACTTTTAATTTATATTTAATTTGATGCATTTTAAATTCATTATTTTTAAAAATTATTTTTATATTGTGAAAAACGAAATTAATGTATAATTTTTAAAATTTTCGATGACTTATATTTTTTATTTTTTATTTCAGATGACTTATTTAAGAAACATCCATACTCCATACACATACACACACATAAACAAATATACATTAAATGCAACCATTCATTCATATTGTTTTTGTGCGTTTGTTGTATTTTTTAAAACAATTCTTGAGTTAGAATCGACTCCAAATATCAATCTATCAAGCTGCTTATTTTCTTTATTATTATTTATTATTTATCTATTATTTATCTGATATTATTTTATCTGCTTATTTATCTGATATTATTTATCTGCTTATTTATCTGATATTATTTATCTGCTTATTTTTATAGCTGCTATCAATCTGTTTATTTTTCAAGAATTTTTAGTCATTATCAATTATAAGTTTTTAGCAGTGAAAGCAATTCAAATACTAAAAATTTGGAAATAAAAAATAATTTTTTTTACAGAAAATAAAAATCATCTAAGTTTAAAATAAGCCTTTGATCATTAATCAATAAATATACTTCTAAAGCACTATCCTAGAATCAATGAAAAGGAAACAAAAAGCCCTTTTTTTAAGAGTTTAATAAGAGAAATTTCGTGAAAAGTTAAGAAACAGTTTTTGTCATTATGTTACATAAATAAACAATTGGAAATTACACACACATCAGAAGACTTATTTAAAAGCATTTACACACATAAAAAACAACCATTTATTCTTATTATTTTTGTGTGTTTATTGTAGAGGTTTTAATTTAAAAATATAAATAGTTTAGTAGTTTTGTAAATCTTACAAACTAGTATATAAATATTGTTTGTAAAAATAAACAGTTTTTTCAAGGAAAAGTTATTAAAAAAAGGAAGAATTCAATATATATGCGAAATATAACACATTTTATCAAAAATTTGATCTTATCTTTCCATATTAATTCATCTTATAATGTGTTAAACATAGTATGTAAGCCAGGATTTACTAACTCTTCATCTTTTATCGGTCATTTTGATTAAAAATTTGTATCCTTTCATTAAAAAGAAGTTCATATGCTTTCGGATTGTTAAAATGGTTTACATATCGTTTATATCAATCTTCATAATTTTGTTTGTTTTTCATTATACATAGATCATACGTTTACTAGAATTTAAAGATTGAATTTTTATAATGATAAAAAAGTGTAAATTTACACCAATTTTTTAAAAAAATGTACAATTTAAATTGATAATAATTGGGAAAATGGCCTAATAGCTTTTTTTTTTTATATTAAAAGCCAAATACAACACAGAATATGAGATTTCTTTTGGGAATTTAGATTCAAGTTAAATAATTAATTAAAAAGTTAATTTAATTCAAAAGAAATTATTCATAAATATTTCCCTTCAAATAAAATTGGTTTTTCATATACACAGTGGAAATGAATTAGAGACAACTACACAAAAGTATTCAGTTTAGAAGCATCATTTGATGTATTTTTATAATGTCTAAAAAAGTGTCTGGGATGAGATAGATATGACATGCTATCAATTACTTAGCATTTGTTTAAACATTTTAAAAATAACTTGTCATTTGTAAACATTGTTTGGGAAGATATTTCATGTATTGCAATACTTCTTTCTTATTCAGTTTCAAGTAGGATTTATTACTCAGTTTCATGTGGATTTCTTACTCAGTTTCGTGTCGGATTTCTTACAAGTCATATAAATGCAAATTTTCAAATTTATTTCAATTATGAAATGAAATATTTTTGTAAATGAAGTAATGAAAATAAAAAATTTTGAAAAACAACCGAAGAATTATTTTATAAATAACGAAACACATTTTTGAAATATAGTGGAAAATTTGAAAACAAAATTTGAGTTGTTTGAAAAAAAAAAAAAAAATTTCTGTAGCAGTTAATTTTTATTTTTATCGATTTATTTAAGATTTTTATAAAAAATAGTCAGCTAATATTTATATTTAGAAGACTTAAGAAGTCATTCTTAATAATTCTAATTTGTTCTATTTTTTTCTCTTAAAATTAGCATATAACTAGTTACGAACAATTGTCCACATAAAATAAGCATAGTATCACATTAGTAAGTTAGACATAAAATAGAACAATTGAATTAGCACATTAGAAGAGTTGTAGTTTAGAATTATGTATATTTTAATCTATTCATGAAACACAGTATTAATTGAATTAAATATCTTAGTTTCTTTTCCAATCTTATATTGCAATTTCAAAACATTTTGTTATACTTTCTTAAAACTTTATTACAACAATAACTATATCAACACATATGTTTTTACACAACTAAAAATAATTTTAAGTATTCTACTATTTTCTTTAGAGGTCAAACATTTAAAAACATTGAGCAATCTCTCAACTTTTAATATGTGTAAGAAAATAAAATTTTTTTATTCTTATAAAGCATTAATTTTAACAAAGCGTAAATTAAAAAAAAAAAGTCTTTATTTAAAATTTTAATAATAACTTTATTATTTAAACAACAAAGTACTTTTATAAATTGAACATTATGCACAAACTGAATTCAAACATGAGAAAAGCTTTGGAAAACTCTAAAAACCTATGTATGATAGAAAGTTCTTTGTTTAAAAGATGATTGATAGAAAATAAGTAAAACAACAGTTAATACAAAGCAACATTATCTAGTATTGTGATGAATATCAAATACGTTATATCTGTCTACTTAGCTTAACCAAACGATTTAACTTCAGAAAACAACAATTCATAGTAAAACTTGGTGTATCGGCAACAAACTAGAATAAACCTATGGTGGAATCACAAAGTCTTACCTTAGATAAAATAATATTGTAATTTAGTACTCAATTGATTACAAAGCAACATAAATATTATTTTGGTAAAAAAAAAAAAATAAATCACCGATTCATTGACTACCTCTGCATAAATATTTCCTACGTGAGTTCAGGTTTACTTTGAAAAGTACTATATGTTTGGTATTCATGATACAAAAATTGGACTTTTTGTGCACATGAGTGAAAAACTTTGTAATTTAATGTTATGAATTCGTATGAAAAACCATATAAGCAAAAATGCAATTTACATAAATTCATAGCCTAAAAGAATAATCTGCCAAATCAAATAACTCAAAAGAATAATCTGCCAAATCACATAACTCAAAAAGAATAATCTTTTATACTAAAATTATTATTTTAATACATAATTTTTCTTAAGAAAACGATAAACGTTTTCCGTATAAACGTTAAGCGTTAAACGTATAAACGTTTTTCTTAAGATCTAAATCAAATAGGCCAAAATAATAATCTGCCGATTAGTACATTTATAAGAATTAAAAATTTAGGTTCACAATATGTATATAGCACACACATTTATAATAATTAGATAAAAAAATAATCCATTCTGAAATTTAAATTAGTTAATATTGTTAATTGATATAATAATTGTAAAAATGTAAAAAAAATAATTAATTTCTACTGTACATTTTGAATTAAGTAAGGTTAGTTAAAACATAACACACTTTTTCATTTAAGTTACATGATTGATCAAACTATATGGATATCTTGTGTAAAAAAGCAAGTTTCATTTGCATTCTCATTCTCCATATTTTTTTTTTTTTTATTTTTATATAAAAAGAATTATGTGTTTAGAAATATCATTATGGACTCTATTAGGCTATTTATTAATTATTAGGCTATATATTAATATCCTATAATATAATATATAATATATTATATATTATATTATAAGACTTTATTAGAATATTTATTAATTTATTTATTAAGCTATAAAATTAGGCTATACTATTACATTTCTGAAGTCTTAAGGTATATACTTCAGCCTTTATTGAAATGCAATTTTTAAATACATCTCCGTCTGATTTATAGAATACATTGCAAGTCACCTTAGAGATTATATAAACGTTTTTTTAATCAAATGTTCAATGGAATTCAAATGTCTAAAAATATACTAATGCATTTTAATATTTTATAACACTTTGATTATAAAAAGACAGCTAGCCTCACCTTGATATCTTACGATTTACCTTGTTTAAAATTCCACACAAAATGAGATATGCATGGTATCCACATAAAAACGATGTCTTCAAGGAGGCCTCCCTTTCTCAATGGTAACTGCCCACATTTGCGTATTTCATGAGAGAAAAAGCTTAAAACTCTCACTAAAACAGTGTCTGGCTATCGATGCATGGTGCTTACACATGCCATCACAATTGCGATCGAGTCCTTATTTTTGAAAGTAATGACCTAAACACTTCTGCGCTTTTTACTTTTAGGTCGTATTAATTGCATACCTAGCACTAAAGGAAGTACTTAAAAATAAAAAAAAATTAACTTTTAAATTATTTTAATTAATTTCAATATTAGTTGACTTAGTTTTAGGACTTAATTAGTAATGTTAAATGCCTCTGAAAAAAAAAGTATATTACTTAGTGTCCAAGTAGTATGTTTAGTAGTTTGTTTAAAATTATTTGATAAAGACTGAAATTTAAACGTGTAATCTAATTTTCCTTTTCATAAAAAAAATTATTTTAAATTTCTTTAATTAAATTAATTCCTTCCAATTAAATTAGTAATTTTTTCATAAATTCCTTTAAATTAATTAATTACATAAATATCCTTAAATTCCTTTTCATAACTTAAATTAAAAATCCTTTTAAATAAAATTTCTCAATCCCTTTCATAAAAAAAAATTTAAAAATAAATTAATAATTAATAAATTCTTTCATAATTAATTAAATTTCTTATATAAAAATTAAATTAGAAATTAATAAATTCCTTTTGTTAATTATTTAAATTCCTTTCATAAAAAGATAAAAAATTAAATTAGTAATTAATAAATTCCTTTCATATTTAATTAAATCCCTTTCATGGAATTTTTGTGTTTGTCATCTAAGATTTTCAATAGCCTCATAATAAAATTAAAAGCAAATTTAATAGACCATTTTTTAAATTTCTGTACTGTCGACTAATAATAATATATTCATTTAGAAAATTAGGAGAGATATATTTAAAAAAAAAATGTATTAGACGAGTTTTTAAATGCTTTTGTCTCAGACAGAGAACTGTCATAAAATTCCAATATTTTTATTGAAAGAATAACTCAATGTACAGCTAATTGACTTGAAAGCCAGCCGGTTTAAGTAAATAATAAAGTGTTAGCACAAAAAAAAGTATGCACTTCTATCTTTGGTGTCAGTACACGAATAATCGATGATATCTTCTTAATAACAACTCAATATGTAGCTAAAGTAAAGTGTGAAATATTCGAAAAGAACTTTCAGTGGGTTTTTTTATTGAAAAAGGAGCTCAATCACGTGCGTTTTATATTCAGAAGTAAAATTGGTTATCAAAAAAGTATTATCTAAAACTATACAGATGTGTCTAGGAATAAGGTATTCAATGATTGATATAACATTCAATTCTTTTTCCAGTGATATTATAAATATTTTTTCTATGATGGATTTTGTAATTTTAAAAAAATCATTAAAATAAAAATTAATAATTAAATAATAAATAAAATTCAACAACATTTAATTGCATTAATAAAATTTCAGAATAAGAATGTATTAAGAATAAACTAAGAATTCAAAAATAAGAAATAAGAGAAAATTAAAATAAGAATTTTATTATTGTTAATAACATTAACAAAATTTATTAACATTAGCATTTAATTAATATTTAATTATTAGTATTCAATAACGTTTAAAAATAAACAAAAACTCACAATAAAAGTAATTATTACTGTAAATCGTACTTATGTTCAATTATTTAAGCTTCCTCTGAATTTAAATTTCTTTATTGGCATGGAACATAATATTTTTATAAAAACAAATAAAAAGCTTATTATGAAATGAAAATCTTGAATGATTTTCAAAATAAATCAATATTCGCATTATTTTCTGAAATCATACATTGTATTCACTTTTTACATATCGGAAATTTTTAAATATGTTCAAAATTTTCATAAGAAATATTTCTTTTGTAAACAATCTTTTTCCCCAATAAAAAATATATATTCTAGGAATATTCACTATTATATAAAATACTTATAACGCATGTGCAACGTCGTAAATGAGATTCAGAAATAAGTTACATTTAGAAAATAGCTTGATAATTATTTTTCAAAAATATAGATTATATGCAAATGTAAGATTATGTTTTAAACGAAGTATAAAACATTTTTTTTCCTATATGGAAAATACTTTATTTATTTTAATATACCAAAATATGCATCACAAATAATAAAATTAAAAACTGTACGTAAAATAACTTAATTTGCATATATCTTAATTGTTATTAAGAGCAGCATTTTGTTGACATCATTTTCCCACAAAACGAAAATCATTTGAAATCTCCAAAAAAATGTACTTCACTTGGCGATTTCTTCCAATTTTAGATTAATTTAAAAGGAGCATTTTTAAGAATTTCTTCAATTAAATGCCTACCAAATAAATAAGTGCGAATGATTTAAATCGAAGATAAAAACAAATTGTTAAGCTGCTTGTCAAATTTTTTAGACACTTCTTAAATGGATCATTATTCTTTAAAACTTTTAGGATACTCAGCGAATCTAGCTTTAAAAGATTTTTTTAAAAATTATACGCGCAGTAAAATTTTAGAATAAGTGTAGTAAAATTTTAGAAATGTGTAGAATACGCTAAGTAAAATTTTAGAAATGTGTTGAATACGCGTAGTAAGATCTTAGAAATGTGTAGAATACGCGTAGTAAAATTATAATAACGCGTAGAATACGCGCACAGCGGAAAATGTGAAGACTTTACAAGTATGTCTTTAAAAATCACATTTTGAATCATTATTTAAAATTCAATGCTTAAATAAAAGTTAAAGAATCTGAAAAAAAGTTCATTTGAACACACCACAATATATAAGTCTTTAAAGAACACATTTTGAATCATTATTTAAAAATTCAATACTTAAATAACAGTTAAAGAATCTGAAAAAAGTTCATTTAAACACACCACAATATACACAATATATATACAATATACAATATACCACAGTAGTGTAACAGGATAAAAGAAAAAAATATGCATTTTTTGAAGAAATAGGTTTATGCCTGAGCAAAAATTAATTGAATTAGCCTTACTCTTCAAAGTGCAATCCAGTTTCCTCCAGCAGTTTTTGCCATTGTTCCATTATAGTTTCGATACTACGATGATACCATGCAGAGGAAAAAGAGGGTGGCTTCTAAGGGGTGAAAACTGTACACTGTCCCCATCTGCATTTACCGGCAGACGTTCATTTCCTTGCAAAAACGTGGGCCATGGATTTCGGATGATAATAATGCAGTAATAAGATGTAGTAGTAAGATGATGATCGTTCAATAACAAGTAGTAGCAATAGGATGATAATTGTCACAGGGTGAGAAGTTAAAAAACACGATACACTTGGAACTTTAAATTTTCAATTACTTCAATTTTTTAAATTTATTTTCAATGCTTCAACTACTATTAAATCAAACGTTTTTTTTTTTTTTTTTTTAATATTATTTAAACCATAATTTTAGTCATGAAAATAATTCATTTTTTCATTTCCTGTTACATCATAACTCTTCACCTTGAGGATGTTGAAATGTTGCAGAAATTTCTAGCTACAGCAATCTGTAAATTATCTTGCGTAATAATAAAATCTGTGAGGGGGTATTCAGGTATTCTTTGACTGTTGTGTGGAAAATGAATCTCCTGAATATACCAAACGACGACTGTAGGATAGAACTGACCTGAAGCAGCACAGGAGTTTCTTATACATGTTCATGATAACCATCAATATTTGTAGAAGACTTCCTTTGGTTTACCTCACTTGCATCATTTTCATATCGTCCTTGAATTTATTGTTTCATAACTTGCAGTTGTGCAAATTAGTTTAACTGCTGCAGAATTCTGTAATCTTGTAATATCTCCAGTACTAAAAATGTTCATTTTTATGTATCCGTCCTCTAATTAATGTCGTTGGGAATTAGAAACGCGACTTAGTATTTTGGATTATGTTATAATCATTAAAAATTAATTAAAATAGCTTTAAAAACTGCTGCTTCGTCTTGTGGGAGAATTTAGATAAAAATTTGCTAGTTAAATAATAAGTAAAATTTTGTTTCCTAATAAAATTGGAGCCGAATACGTATTTCTTTCAACACCTTATTTTAACAAATATATGATAGTTAAAAATATTTATTTATTAACAGATAAAAAGTAAATAAAAGTTTTATAACAATACAAATTTTTAAATTTTTCCTGTATTAAACGTGTAAGTTTAGACAAATAACTTAAAAACATGATGTTATTTATTTTAAATATTTTGAACTGAAGTAAATTTGTTAAAATCTTTGTAATTTAAAAAGTAAACAGATTACCATATTAAAGGCATATATATTACTCAAATTTATAAGTTAATGCAACGAAAAGAAGAAAATTGTTAGTTAATAAATTACTATTCATTAAATAAATGGTACAAAAATTTTTAAATAAAGATAAAGTAGTATTAGAAGTGTTTTGTTTTCAAATTTTCAAAATAATGTTCCAAAAAATGAACGAATCTCTCATTCATAAAATACCTTAAATATACGAAGAATAAATTTAATAATTTAAAATATAAACTTTAATAAAAATATTAGTATTTTATTATGTTTTTGTTGGCAAATGCCGATTTGTTGACTACTGGGCCATTAGACTGCATGCTCTCTAATACTTCAGAAAAATTCAATTAAAAATATTAATCTCGTCAAATTATTATCAGGATATTTGCTGTCTTAAGTTGCGCAAGTTTAGATTTGCTATCCTAAGTGGAAAAGCCTGAATAACAGTTCAGAAAAGAAAAATTTTTCAATATTGTAATTTTTACTATTTTTGATTAATAATTTAGAAAAGCATTTTTATAGGTAGAAAAAAAAAACAAGTTTTAAAAAGCACGTAAATTTCATTATTAGTTAAAATAAACTACATGCTTTATGAAATAAATAAAATGAATACAAAGATACAACTTTAAATTTCCACGTAAGAGAAGTATTTAAAGAACAAACATATATTTTGTAGATTAAATATTTTAGAAAGATTCCAACAGCTTTAAACTACTTGAAAAAAAAAAAAAGAAGAAAAATATTTTCGTAACACTCTAATCCTTTTCTTAACTTAAATATAACAGTTAAATATATGTATATAGTAGTCATTCAGTTACACGCACAAAAACAAAAAATAATAATAACTTTTGAGCTCATGTGCTTATTTGAAAATCTAAGAATTCTAATAATTAAAAAATATATTATTTTTGTAATCGAAATTCTAAAAATACATTATCAAGTTATTTAAGAAATACCGATAATGTAATGATAAAAGCAAAAATATATCAGTCGAAGATTTATACAATTTTCATTTAACGAATTGTATAACTCTTCTACTAAAATGAAAAATATATTCCGATATTTCCGATTATAAGCCGAGAGTTAGTTTTTTCTTCAAAAATTTTACCGAAGTTCTAAAGACGTACATACTATAAATCTAAGTGAAAAAACACATTCATGTAACACTCCTTATTTATGGTGTACTTTTTGGTACTCTTCCGTTAGCCAGGTGCAAATATTGCAACATCAGATTTCAAAGGTATAATTAATTTCGAAATAAAAAGCTCATTTTAATAAAATGGATCACTTATTTCAATTAAAGTTAACTTTTTCTTAAATTTAAGATAGATAAAAGAAATAAACACGCGATATATTTAGCGATTTATCACTTGCGTTCGGCTAACGGAAAAGTACCTACATCTTTTGAGAAATCAGTGGACCCGTATATAAGCCGAACAAAGTAATTTTAGAAAAATTCTCGGTTTATACACAGAAGTATATGCTACTTATGTTATTGTATTAAAAAATAAGCAATATTTATTTGTTTTATAGCCAAAAAAAATTATCGTTAACTTATTTAAAAGATTATTGTTAAAAATGTTATGTTTGCATGGTTTCAACGAACGATAATTGTTGAGTAAATCTGATATCCGACCGAAATTAAAAAAAGTGATGTTCTTTATGTCTCGTTCCGTTTTTCTTTTATGGATGCTCTCTCTATTTTAACTAAATGACGTACAAGATCGGTGCTTTAACTATGTGAAGTAAATGTGAAGATTCATTGCAAATTTCAAAAGCAATTATTCACCCGTATGAACAAACTTCTTCTTGAAGTAATAGGAATTTTGGACAGTTGTTTATACATGATGGCATATATTACCTGAAAGCTCCGAAAAGACATGCACAGGAAAATAGAAAGATGTATAGTTTCGCGAATATATTTCTTAAAATTCTAATTCTAGTCAATAGGTTTTGTATACCATTGCATTGAGGCTATTCCTTCACATATAATAGGCTAGCTTCACATGTAATTTGTTCAATTTGTTTTTTTCTCTCTATTTCTATGTTCTCTCTATTTTAACTTGACGCCACATTCTTCTTTACAATTCTTGCCATAGATCGCTGCTTTAACTATTCGAAGTAAATGTAAAGATTAATTCAAAACTTCAAAATCAATTATTCGTCTGTATAAAGAAACTTGTTCTTGAAGTAATATGAATTATGGACAGTTCTTTATACAGGATGGCATATATATTACCTGAAAGCTCAGAGAAGATATGCATAGAAAGATTTATAGTTTCATGAATATATTTCTTAAAATTCTAATTCTAGTTAGATAGTTTTTATATACAATTGCAGTGAAGCTATTCATTCACATATAATTTGTTAGTTTGACATACTCAGTTAATTGCATACTCATGCACAATGAAGTATAAGATTAGGCTTTGCACTGTAATAACTGCATGTAAAGTCTTTTGTTATCCTATTTAAAACTTGAAATGTGCGAATATGCTGATCAGGCATAAATAAAATGAAACACCACTGGATCTCACTTTTTGTTTCTTTCCTACATAAAATTATTACCGTACTACAACAAAAAGAATCTTTACGCAGTCATAGTCATCATTTTATGTGAAATGTCTTTATTATTTTTATTAACCTAACCAGTAACTCTGTGTCTTTTAAGACTCTCTCCAAATGAACATCAACAGTAAAATAACAACAATAATTTCATGCCAATCTAAATTAATTCTGCATGAGTAGTAAATTATCATTAAAAAATGTGTCTTATACTGAAATTCCCATTAAAGAGGTTCCTTTTAAAGATATAATTCATGTTTACTACATTACGAAGGAATTCTGTCGAAAATTTCTGGTATGAACAAGATGCTGTAATACTCGTTCTAAGAATATTTCTTAGGTTGTTGTAAAACACTCATGATTTAGGGGGAAATTGTCACTCAATTTTCAGGATCTAAATTCTTTTTTTTTTTTCACCTTCTAAGGAAATATTCAAACGGAATCTACAGCAGACATTTCTGATCTAAAAATAATATTTACACTTTGATTTTTAATGATGGAAATTTGGAAAAATCAGAAATAATAATTTAGGTAAAGTAAAGTCTGGCCAGCTATCATGTGCGAATTGCGAAATGTCGAAGTAAGACAGATTCAAACACAATGGTGTAATAGGGGAGAAAAGTATTTTCTGAAGGGTTAAAACTCTTTTAGTTACAGTAAAAATAATTAACAATTTTAAAAAATAAATATATTAAATTACATAAACTCAAAAGAAAAAATTAGATAAAAAAAAACTGTATAATACCTATTAAAGTTTTCCTTGCAAAATTGCTTTACGCTAGCCATATCTGAATAGCAAAGGTGTTAGTAAACTAACCTCTAATAAGTAATTGATTCTTCAATTTATGCCTTAAAAAGCGGATGTTTAATTTCCCGCTTAATAACTTTTTGACTAATAGGTAAAACATATAAAAAAAGCAATACAGGATTTCCTGAATATGTATTGCGTCAAAGAAAATTGCTAAATAAATGTTTAGATGAAAAACTTTAGAACGCCGAAGAAAGTTGCAATAGCGCTGTTTGAGAAAAAAATACTGTAAAAAATATTTGTGTTCTACCAGGCAGTGACTCAGCCTTACAGCTTAAAAAAAAATATTCAATTTCTTCTGTAATTCAATTTGTAAAGCCAAGATAATATGCAGGAAGTGGATAGACAATAGATAATTAAAACCGAAAATTATCTGCTTATAAAAAGCAATAATAATAATAATAATAGTAAATAGTAAGTAACGACCAGTAAGAAGGGAAAATATTGGGAAAAAAAAGTATTAAATATGTTTGAATGCTTCTTTTACAGTATACATTTCAGTAGATACATATGAAAATTTTCTTTAAAGGGATTTTTTTCAGTTTTGACTCTTTTGTTGTGTTTGTGAGAAAACAATATGGCATTTTCCAAACTTGCTATAAAAAATGGCAACGATTTTGCTTATATGCAAAAAAAATTACAATAAAAATTGTAGTTGGCATCAGATAGATTTGGGAAACATTTATTTCTTTATTATATTTAGAGTTTATGGAGTTTAAATTTAGACACATATGTAAACAAATGTAAAATTTAATTATGATAGTAATAACGTATGGGTCCTGATGGCCGAGTGACTGGCGCCCGGTACTGCAGGTTTCAGGCTCGAGTCCCGGTGCTGCCATTGATGTTTTTAGTGATTTATAATCCACTTTAAATCCATCGGTCCTGCTCTAATACGACTGTCCTACTCTGTAAACAAGAAACATTTCCAGTCTCGATATCTGACAATAGGTCTTGCGCCTACGAAGAAGTAATAACGTATAATCATTATGTTTCAAATTTACGTGCAATATCTGAAATTTAAAAAAAAAATGTATATTTAGAGTTCTAACATTTTTCTTTACTTGGAAAAAAAATTACTTGCTTTTCTGGTAAGTTTCATCAGAATTGTTTTTATAATTGAAAATATACCTAAAATGAGTTATTGAAGTCTTTTTTTTATCCAAACAATTATATTAAAACCAAAAAAAAAAATTCTGAAGTTAAAAAATTGGTCTGAAGGTGATCATAAAAAAAAACAGGAAATCCTTATTCAAATTGCTCACAGAAAAGAGAAATTGATAAATTAAGAATTTTACAATCTTTTTCTGTTAATTTTATTTGATGAATTAAAACCGTAACAAAAAACATCAATTTTGCAATGAAAATAATAATAACAATAATAATAATACTATAGCAACGGAATTTTATAAATCGATTCGATTTCTTTTTTGATTACTGTACGAGGTATTATCTGAACTTCCTTTCCTAAAAACAAAATTATAATTAAATCGTTTACGGAACAATCATATTGCTCAAGGATATTTATTTACGAATTCGGATTCACAAAAGTTACGAAAAAATTGGCATTGATACATGCATCTAGCCTTTGCAATCATCAAAGTGTGCGGTAAAATTTCACGTCTCGCTTAAGTAGCTCCGTTTTTCGATATGTCTGAATTGAAAAATAAAAAAATAAAAGTCACTATGTAGTTTTTCTACTAGCAATTCAAATGATGAAAATAAAAGTCTTAGCTGCGTAAAATTTCCTTGGTTCAGAACCATCTCTCAAGCAACTGTGAAAATATATGTTTTTAGGATAGATACGAGTTTGTGCAACAATGCGGTAATGGTTACGATCCACATTTATCAGAATGCGCCTCTATACAAGTGCAATAATAAAATCAGCATGCCAGCAAACCTAGAGAGAAAGAATATTCTTATAAATGAATATATTGTGTTAAATAAACCTTAGAAAGACTTAAAGGAAATATATTGTTGAAAAATATGTATTATATTGTTTGCATTGATTATGTATTGACAGGATGAAAGACATGTGATAGTGGAAAATGTTGTATTGTTTCAAAAATCAAAACATTTTTCAGTTTAAATATATTGAGAGGAAGAACGTGTTTTACCAAATACAGCAACTGGAAGTTGTTTTTTTTTAAATTTTTAAATCACGAAAAATTTTTCGAAAAGTTGAAAAGTTAGTTGATATTTATTTTTAAAATCTGAAATGGTTTTTGTTTTTTTTTTTTCTTCGTTTCTGTAAATGAATTTTTAATTTGTTGACTTTTTTTAAAATCATAATTAAATTAAAACTTAAAAGTGGTGGAGGATTATGAGTGGAAATAGATTTTCTGAAGATGTTGAAAACGTAGTCGAAAATTTATGAAAAAGATTTAAAATTGTGCGTACATTACTTCAAAATATGCTTACATAAAACATAATCAAGTCCAAAAGCATACAGCTCTATTATGGTAGATTGCATAGTAACTATGTTAAAGTAATATTGCATAGTAACTGTGTTTTGGTAACATTGCAAAGCAACTATGTTATGGCATATTGTTGAATAATGCATAGTAACTTCATCTTCAATATATATTAACCATACTTATATAAAATGCATAGGATGTAGTTGTTTAATCCTAAGGCATTTTTAACCTAAAATATTTTCTCTTTACGATATACATAAACCAAATTGTTTCAAGGCACTGTGCAATATGAATTTTTAGCAAAAGTATTAAATTAAGCTATATATCACTACATTATACTAATGTATTATTATGTATTTTAAACAAACGTAAAAAATAAATGTTTAAATTATTAAAAAAAAAGATATTTTTCAAAAGTATGAATATGTATATTTAATTCATAAAAATTTAAATCACACTTGCTATATACTAACTTCTGACAACTGTGTGATTTTACTTCATAAAAACTGGCCAATTAGTTTTTTAACATCTAGCTAATTAGTTCATCACTAATTTAATATTTTATTTTACTTTTTGTTTATATACAAAAATAAATACTAATACATTGAAGAGACTATGTAAATAAGGTTAATTTATAAAAGTAGAAAAGCTGCAAAATATTCTAATTTTCTAGAAACTTTTTCTCTTCATATCATTGTTTACTTGAAAATATTTTTAAATAGACAAATAATTTTCTGTTTAGATTTAAGAGGCATTCAAATAAAAGTATAATATAAAAACTAAAGACAAAAGAAAAAGTAAAACAATACATATATTAACACTATATGTTCATAATAAACAATACATATGCATATTATAAATAATATACTATATGTTTTAGTATAAACAATACATATATAAGATAAGACATTTTATAAGATATAAGAAATCTCATATAAGTTTGCTAAAAAATCCACTTTTGTCCGTTTTTTAATTTTTTTATAAAATTCAATCAAATAATTAATTTTAAAATATTAAAATTTTTATAAAAATTTAAGGAAAATTATGGCAGATCTTTATTAAGAATTATATGATAACTTTTAGCAATAAGCGTCGACTTTAGTTTCAACCGCAAAGAAAGATTTATCTGCTCATCTTTCCTAGACTTGAAGAAATTTTCATGTACCTCTATCTCCTCAAATAGTTTGAATTTTTATACCAATGCCATGAAACGCTGCAAAGGTGAAATGAAATACGAAACATTTACCGTTGTTTCTGAAATTCTCCCTTCGTTGTTATTTGGAAGAATGAATGTTAGTAGTATTTCGTAAAAAAAAAAATTTAGATCTTGTGTAATACAACTCATGAACATTTTGAAAATATACAAACTTATAAAAGGTATAATGTGATGAATAGAGTTTTTCATGACAGTTGCATTAAAAAAAAAAAACGAGTTTTTCTTCAAAAAATAATTTTTTTAATCAGATTAAAAAATAAATAAATTGTTTCGCTTTTTTTCTATATATGGAAATTACTCATAATAATTTGTAATCTACAAATTTCTCTAAATTAAGCGTTTAAACTACAAAATTATTCATTTCAGTTTGAGTTAGTTATTAAATTCTTTTATTTCAATTTTAGTTAACTATAATATACTTTTCTTCAATTTCAATGAAAGAATAGATTGTAGTTTACTGAAATATTTTTACATCACCAAATCAACTTAAATTTATAAAAAAAGCTTATTTATTTTCTGTGATTGAAGATGTTCAAATACTAATCTTGCCTTTTGCATTAATGAAATGGGATTGAAATGTTTTTAAAAATATTTTAGTGATAAAATATATTTTTCAGATAATAATAATACAGAAATATTTTATATGAATTGTGATCTCATATTGTGATTATGAATTGTGATCTCCTATTGTGATTAGGAATTGTGATTTCATATTGTTATTGTGAATTTGCGATCTCCTATTGTGATTACAAATACACACTTAAATTATTTTTTAAATTAATTTATCAGTATAAAAATTCAAAAGAAAGTTAATAAAAGTTCTGCTTTATGTTAAGTAGCAGAATTCATTAAATCTCTTCATTTATAAATATAATTACATTCTATTTAGATATTTTTTTTTTAGCAACAAAAATATCAACATTTCTGTGCTTATTTCAAAAATTACTTTTATATTTTCAATTTCAATGGCTTTAAAATTGTAAGATAATTAATTTGAGTTGAATGTTGTTTTTTTATAAGTCATCATGAAATTGCTTATATTTATACACAACTTTTAAACAAAATTGGTACATTTTTAACCGCTTTTCATTATTTAAGCTAACTTAAAATTTTATTGAAACTTATAGTTTTAACTTATAGTTTTTAACTTATAGTTAGCTATTAACTTACAATTTTAATAATCAATATGATGATGAATGTTTTAAGACAATTAATTTTAGCTAAAAACAAATTTTTTAAATTTCATTATAATTATATGGTGCTTATTTGTATTCCAATTAAATTAAAACATTTTGAAAAATTATTATTAAAATTCAGTTTCTCAAACTCAGAATAGCAGTAATAATCCTACAATGTATTAATATTGTTTTGAAATACCTTCTGTACTTTCTTGTACATTTATATAACTAATAACATTATCAAATTTCTCTGAATTTAGTTTCTTAACACAAATATCTGTCCTTCTTATAATTCCAGTTTTTAACTTCACTTATCACTTAAAATTAATAACTGTGTTAAAACGTAAACAATAGAAAGAATCAGCAACTATAACAACAGTTATTTAAATGTCATAAACCGAATAACTTTAAATATAATGATTTTTATTCATTCTCAGTTTCAATTAAATGTAAAAAATTACTTAAATGCTATCATCTATATTTTTGTATATTATAAGGACGATTTTTTTAAATAAAAGATAGCCTTTTATGCAATCTTACATCTAAAATAAATTTCAAATCACATCAAACTGACAAAAAAAAAAATATCCTAACATCTATTTTTATCTCTTTTTGTAAGTAATAATAAAAAAAAATTCCTTAAAGCAGCTGCTGTTTACATTAAGAAATCAAATTTAAAATTGACATTTGCTTCTTTCCGTTGCAATAACGTATTTACTCATTCCTTCTGTTATTCATCAAAATTCTTCTTAGTACCATTATAAATACTTTTCAAATTGGTAATTATTTAGACATAAATAGTAATAGACAATTATTAAATTTATCTGCGTAATATAATAGTAACAATTACAATATATTAAAATAATCCCTTTTAAAATTATTATAAAAATTTAATTTAAAATTATTAAATTCAATTATAACAGAATATTCCAGCGGTAGTAGATGTACCACGTAAAAATACAAATATTTTTTTTAAGAGTTAAAAGGAAAACGACATTTGTTTACATTGGATAAAACAAGTTAACATTTTGAAATTAATTTAAAACAGTTCGAATAAATTCTCTATAAAAGAAAGTTCTAAAAGAAAGCAAACAGAAACAAAGTTATTTTTTTATTTTGAATATCAATACAAAAATTTGTGTAAATCTTTTAAATTAGATTGCGCGCGGAATCAATTCAATAATACGTTTTCATTGAATTTGCAGATATGTTTTCATTGAAGATACATAAAATAAAAAAATGTTTCTTTTAAAAAAATATATCGTTAATCTATACCACAGTTTAATTTATAAAACGTTCTGTATAATAATACAGGAGTATAAGACAATAGTAATTAATTGTTTGTTATATTGTTTCTCAATCATGACATTAGTTTGTTTTTGCTCCGTGAGTTTTACAATAACATGAAATGAAGTAAAGACATTTTTCTCGTTTAAAAAGTCATTGAAAAAGTTTTTAACAAAAATAAATATCTTCAGAGTTTGTAATGAATTATACTGCAGGGATATATACAATGTTTTTTTTTTTTTTTTTTTTTTTTTTTGGACTTCATACTTTATTTCCTAAACACAAAATTCTCCTTTTTAATTACGAAATTTATAAATTTTAAAGAACTTCTATTATAATATTTACAAACATACGTCTCTCATTCTTAAATAGTTTTAAACAAAGAAAGCATGAAAAGTTTTTAAATACTGTCACGATTTTTTAATCCAATCTCAGTATTGTTCTTTTTTTCTCACAAAATAAACAAACTTTAAAGAACTTAAATTATCCTGATTACGAAAGTATTTATCACAATTTTAATGCAAGAAACATTAAAAATTTGTTTCTGATGCATTGTTTCCTAATCCCTGCACTGCGCAATTTGTTATTGTCCTGTCCTGAAAATTTAAGGACCACAACTAATAATAAATAATCATAAACGCACTTGTCTTGACAGAACCCCTTCATGCTTTTCATTCAAATAAAAACAAACAAACTTAATAATATTTAATTAGCTTATTTACATTACATAACAGTGAGGATTTCAGTATTTTAAAAAAATTCATTTTTAAAATTATTTTCAAAACTTAATTGATCAAATCAATTCAATAGTAACAAAATATTCGAGGAGGGATAAATAAATCATTTAATCTCTTTTTTTCATTAAATATAAAGCACTTAAGTATATAAGTAGCATACAAGTCCAAGTACTTAAGTAGCGTACATAGTATACATACAAAATTGCACAAATTGCATTGCTACATGATAAAACTACACAGAAAAATTAATAAACAAGACTTACACTAAGTGACTGAGGATTCTAAAGACTGAGCGTGACTGAGGATAATTGACTAAGTGACTGAGGATAATTTTTTAAAATTACTTTCAAAACGGAATTAGTCAAATTTATTTAATAACAGCAAAATATTCGAGCTCGGATAAATGTATCATTTAATCTCTTTTTCATTAAATACAAAACACTTAAGCATATAAATAATATACAAGTCCAAAATAGCATATGAATCCAAAATTGCACATGTAGCTCTATATGGTAAAACTACAGAAAAATTAATAAACAAGACTTACACTAAGTGACTGAGGATTCTAAAGACTGAGCGTGACTGAGGATAATTGACTAAGTGACTGAGGATAATTTTTAAAATTACTTTCAAAACGGAATTAGTCAAATTTATTTAATAACAGCAAAATATTCGAGCTCGGATAAATGTATCATTTAATCTCTTTTCATTAAATACAAAACACTTAAGCATATAAATAATATACAAGTCCAAAATAGCATATGAATCCAAAATTGCACATGTAGCTCTATATGGTAAAACTACAGAAAAATTAATAAACAAGACTTACACTAAGTGACTGAGGATTCTAAAGACTGAGCGTGACTGAGGATAATTGACTAAGTGACTGAGGATAATTTTTTTTAAAAATTACTTTCAAAACGGAATTAGTCAAATTTATTTAATAACAGCAAAATATTCGAGCTCGGATAAATGTATCATTTAATCTCTTTTTCATTAAATACAAAACACTTAAGCATATAAATAATATACAAGTCCAAAATAGCATATGAATCCAAAATTGCACATGTAGCTCTATATGGTAAACTACAGAAAAATTAATAAACAAGACTTACACTAAGTGACTGAGGATTCTAAAGACTGAGCGTGACTGAGGATAATTGACTAAGTGACTGAGGATAATTTTTTAAAATTACTTTCAAAACGGAATTAGTCAAATTTATTTAATAACAGCAAAAATATTCGAGCTCGGATAAATGTATCATTTAATCTCTTTTTCATTAAATACAAAACACTTAAGCATATAAATAACATACAAGTCCAAAATAGCATATGAACCAAAATTGCACATGTAGCTCTATATGGTAAAACTACAGAAAAATTAATAAACAAGACTTACACTAAGTGACTGAGGATTCTAAAGACTAAGGATAATTTTTTAAATTAATTTCAAAACGGAATTAGTCAAATTTATTTAATAACTACAAAAATATTCGAGCTGGGATAAATGTACCATTTAATCTCTTTTCTATTAAATACAAAACACTTAAACATATAAGTAGCACACAAGTCCAAAGTAGTATATGAATCCAAAATTGCACATGCAGCTCTATATGGTAAAACTACAGAAAAATTAATAAACAAGACTTACACTAAGTGACTGAGGATTCTCCAGATTGACTGCGAATTTGCATTATCCACTGGCCACTCCACCATTCGCCTCCCATCCTGCCCTCCCGATTCCGGATTTCCTGAACTGTCTCCGGAACTAACCCCTCTCCTGGAAGACTGGATCCCTGAAGACCACTCGTGAACAGATGCCTCCTCTTGTTGAGGCATAGCGAACCCAACTGCTACGCTCACAATTCCCCGTGCTTCTCAACAACCAGCCACGCGGCTGGTGTGGCGTGATTGACAAGGACTCTCCATTCAAAAGACTGCTCATTTCATTCTACGTCGAGCATTTAAATCACTTTTTAGCTATTCTACTCGAAACAGGGCTTAATTTGTCCCTGCTCGTTAAATATTTATTACGGTTATACCCACATGGGTTTACGATGGTTGCCTCACTGTTTTTTGTTGTGACTTTTTTTTTCCTTTTTTTTTTCTTCTTTTACCTCGGCCCTTGAAGGTTTGACGTTTTTACGGCTTAATTTCTTCTCTTGATATAAACATAAGCATCCAGAAAATGATTAATAGAAAACGACATAAGTGCTCGTGTTGGAAAAGATGAACTTTCTAGCAATGGAAAGGATTTTTGCAAGCCTCGTAGTTGGGATGTTTTTCTGGCATCATTCTCTTCTAGTTTATAAATGCATAAACGCTGAATTTGCTTCTAACTTGAGTATGTGACTGAATGCGAAGTAGTATGAGAACGATTGAATAACGCATTATAAGATAATGTTGCAATTTAGCAGTATTTTACACCTGTGTTAACATTATTTGAGTGATGGAACGCAATTGTGGAAAGTAACTTATTACCATAAACTCACATACCAAGCACGGTTTTTCTTATCTTTTCTTTAAATCAGATGTTAGAAGTTAACGACTGACTTAGGCGCTTAAAGTCAGTTTCCGGCATCATAGAAACATATGACAGGGATTTATCACTAACACGTTTAATTTCTGGTAATTTATTTTGGTTTTATTAATTTATAATGAAAGTTTTAAATTAAAATAAATGTCGGGTATAAAGTTGTGAAGCTATAAGAAAATAATTTTGTGAATATAAAAAGAAAAGGAAACCCATAGACTAACTTATATATATATATATATATATATATATATATATGTTCATAGTAAGCAAATTAAAATTTATAAATTTTTTTCATAGAAATAAATCGAGATACAAAGAAATTTTTGTTTCTTGATTGCACAGATAGGAATAAAATGACATTTGTCTTTTTGCTGGCACAGGTAAAATAAACAAAAATTCTCTTGGCACAGTGTTATGGTATATATTATTTTTTACCTTGCGGAAAGAACTACGCAAAAAAATTGAGATCATTCACCGAACCTCACGGAAAAATTTAAAAATGCTTCGACAACTGTGATTGGAAAATTAGTTGAGCTCCTGCTTTCGTGCTGTCAACTTGTCAATCGAGAGTAAGTTCAGTATCCTGCGTTGAGCTTGACCTATTTATTGCTGTGATTTTATTTGCAACTGATTTCTGCTTGGCTGGCTTGTGTCTGTTGTTAAATTGTTAGATTTTAAATAAAACTCGGTTTGTTCTTGGTTAAAGTAACCTTCAATTAGTAGAAAAAAAAATCGCAACATAAACAAATTTAAATGGGACTCGGCTGATTAAAATTTTCAAGAAAGTGTTACGCATTTATAGTGATTTTTCTAATTTAGTTAAATGTTGAAAAGTGACACCTATAACATGGGAAAATATTTCATATTTATAAAAATACTTTAAATGCGGAAAAATGGAAATAAAATATTACATAGCGATTTGTATAAAAGATGGTTGTAAAAATACTTTTGTGTTCAGATTCAATTCAGTTATTTATCCGGATTATTATTTTTCAAAATTTGTTTTAAAATTTTCTGTCATTTTGGATATAGTTATTGAAGTATATTAGCAATATTAAATTTTATTAGTTTATAATTCTCGGTAATTATTATAAAATTAAAATAGATAGAATATTAAGCCATATATACTTTTTCTTACTTCCATTCTTTTCTCAAAGTACATTCACACTTTTATAGATTAATCCATGGATGCACTAAAGTTATTCGCATTCTATAATAACTTAATCTGTTGAAATTAACGTTTAATCATAAGACGATGGGGGCATTCTATCACATTCGACACCGAATCAACTCTTTTTCAAAGCAGTGACTACGATACTTGATAACAACCAGCGTATTATCACTGGATTACAAGTAGAACACAAAATGTAAAATAACACATTTGGTAACATATTGCAAGGTTTTTCAATATTCATTCAATATAATGCTTACTACTGTTGAATTGTATTAAATATACAATACAAAAGTACAAAAGTAACTGAAATCCTTAAACAGCAACTGATGTATTTATTATATTTTATTATCAAAGAAATTAAAAATAGTTCTTTAAACTGTTAAACATTTTATCAATTAAAAAATCGCATATTTTGTAGTAGACTTGGATTTAAGTATTTGGACTGATGCTACGATATTTGGATACTTATGCCTTATTTACTGAAAACTTTTTGTACTATTTGATAACTATTAAAAATAACATACCTTATTAATTGTTAAAATTAACTATTTATTAGTAAATCTGTTGTCAGGTTACGCGTCGTAAATTATTACCAGATTTTGGAGAAAGAATCTCCCCAGCAAAAAATTTCCAATCAATTTTACTTTCTAACTATGCATTTTTTATGTCATGCTGTCTAATATAAGTATCTGTTAGCATGTCTAATACAAATTATTAAATGAAAATTGATTAAAAACCCCATTTTTAATGGGCATAAAAAGGTGGACTAAAAGTATATGAAACATTCAATTAATAGTGATTGTTGTTTCTACAAAAATGTTTTGTATGTTAACAAATTGAAACCAAATTTTCCTATGATTTTGCAGTATTATAGTACTTTCTGTTGAGCATTAAAGATAATCTCGACAACAACAACAACAACAACAAAAAAAAAACGAGTGGTACAGCAAAACACAAAACTTTTGTACGAGGGTCTATACGAGGGTCCTTTTGTACGAAGGTCTACACAAAACTATACACAAACTCAAACTTTTGAAAAAGGTCTTATGTATCAAAAGTTAAATTCGATACTGTGATAAATATTTCAGTGCAGCAAGTATTCTCATACACCAGTTGCTTGATTTTATATTGGTATTTGAAAATAATCAAAGACTTCTGCTCCATCCTGTATGTTTTACTTTAACCACCACCAACATACTCTAAAACATTTATTTTGTAAAAGGGGGAACTTGCTGAAGATGCATTAAATCTACATCCAGATGGCATTATGCACCAGAGTCTATTTTAAGATGTAGAACGTCACTTTTTACAAGTTTGTTTCCCAACAGAGACAAAAATTCTGTCATGGAAAGAGTTTCTTTTTATTTACAGTAAGTGTTCCACTCATCATTACCCTGATACTTTCGCTGCTTATCCTCGTTTCTCTCCAAGTTCCATTGTTCGCTTGCCATTATTCTCTTGACCCTTCATTTGCATCAAATAAGCAGCAAATAACGTTTTCCATATTTTCTAAGCTGGGGCCTTTGACTATCACAGTTGACATGGATTCATTCAAGATAACAGTAATGCATACAAGGAAACTGAATCTCTTAAATGGGATAGTTTCCATTGAATGCCAGGGGGAATCTCTCAAACTCTATATTTAGAGTTTGGGAAGATATTTTTGACTTCAATGCAAAATAGCTTTCATTGATTGTTGCTGAACAGTAGATTGAAGAATCAAAATTATATTTCTTTTACAAATTATCTAAATAGCAGCGAATTTTTGTACCATAATAATAAAAAATTATGTTCTTTTAATATATTGTCTAACTCCTGAAAATACATTTCCTTATTTCCTAATATTTCATGAATATTACCATAAAATAACGAAAAATACACCAATTAAAATCCTCCTAAATTTAAAAAGAGGCTTTATTCTACATCAGGATCCTTATGTTCCCTTAGCGAACCATATATTTTCCATACCAAGGTAGAGTGAATTAATTTCTCCCAAGAGAACTGACTACATTTACATGTTGCAAGAGAGATAATCAGACCCCACTCCCCCAGGCAATCAGACTGTTGATGCAACACACTCTCACGTTGCCACAATTGCCACGCTAACTCTTTGTTTCGTGAAGCAACTGGTTGTGAGCAGTGACCAAAAAGAAATGAACTGTCGCGCACAAGCTTGTAGCATAACCACTAGCCCATAGTGGAGCTAGCGACTTATCATTATAGGCTTACAAACACACAAATGAAAATCAATATATTATATAAAAAATATCTAACATGGATAAGATTCAAATATCAAATAATATCAATAAGGATAATATTTTCAAGGAAAAATTCTAATTAAGTTCAAAATTAAGAATGTATTTATTCATTTAGTAGCCACTTACACTATTAAAATTATTAAAATTTTAAGGTAAGTGTTATGCAATTTAAGTTTCTAGAAATAAGCAAAAGTAATTTTCAATTTCAACAAACCATAATAGTCATTCGTATCCTTGGTGGATTAGTATCAATTTGATGTAGGGTTACCATAACTGTTTATCCCTTCAAACTTAGATATGATATCGCTTCATTAAATATTAAAGCACTAAAACTATTTGCAAAACATATAAATTGCAGAAATTATAATAATTAGCAACGGAAATATCACCCACGAAAAGTACCTTAGAGCATGCCCCCATTTATTTTATTTCTATAAATTGAAAATTGTTTTTAATTGAGAAACATCTGATGAATCTAGTGCGGCTAGTTTGCCTACTTAAGTTTTCTCTTCAGGTTTTTCTATATTCAAAATAAGTAATAAAGTTCGCACATTGGTGTAGCAGTTATGGTCGATTGAGCGTAAGCTTGTAAAAATAATAATATATAGGAAAGAAAGTTTATATTTCAACTATTCAAAATGACCGGATCTCTTTTTATAAATATAAAATATTCCACGTATTTAAAAACTTGCGTATCCTTTAGATGAATATAATTTAGATAGTAATCAATTGTAGTTAGAATTATGGGCCAACAATATTTGAATTCAACTTCTATGATATGAAAAATTACCAGGCGGCAAATTGATGGTTATATAAGATTCTAACAAAGTCACAACTCGCATTTTTCACAATAGATCTCAACTAAAAATATTTTTTTACTATAAATAAACGAAGTCATCCACAAACACGATTTAATTTCTAGATTTTTTTGCTCTTTCTTTAGAACTTTAATGTTGTATGACTGAAATACAGAAGGACCAGCACAAAAATGTTAACAATAATACTTAATTAACTAATCACCTCGAAACAATAGTTGGAGTCGCATCTTTCAGAAACTCAGAAGCTTCTCTATTTTTTCCGCATTTTTCGCAATAGATCTCAATTAAAAAAATTTTTTACTACAAATAGACAAAGCCACCCAGGACAAACACGGTTTAATTTCTAGATTTTTTTTTTGCTATTTCCTTAGAACTTTAATGTTGTAAGACCTGAAATACAGAAGGACCAGCACAATAATGTTAACAATAATACTTAATTAACTAATCACCTCGAAACAATAGTTGGAGTCGCATCTTTCAGAAACTCAGAAGCTTCTCTATTTTTTTCCACATTTTTCGCAATAGATCTCAATTAAAAAAATTTTTTTACTACAAATAGACAAAGTCACCCAGGACAAACACGGTTTAATTTCTAGATTTTTTTTTTTTTGCTCTTTCCTTAGAACTTTAATGTTGTAAGACCTGAAATACAGAAGGACCAGCACAATAATGTTAACAATAATACTTGATTAACTAATCACCTCGAAACAATAGTTGGCGTCCCATCTTTCAACAACACAGAAGCCAGAATCCTAACTCCATTTTCCACATCCACAATAGATCTCGATTAAAAAATAATTTTCTACAATAAATAAACGAAATCCTCCAGGACAAACGCGATTTAATTTCTAGATTTTTTTTTTTTTGCTCTTTCCTTAGAACTTTAATGTTGTAAGACCTGAAATACAGAAGGACCAGCACAAAAATGTTAACAATAATACTTAATTAACTAATCACCTCGAAACAATAGTTGGCGTCCCATCTTTCAGCAACTCAGAAGCCTCTCTCGAGCTCATGCTCATTAGATTACCCTGCGGCGAATTTTCGAAAACCAATTGAATATTTGGTTGTGCGATGCTTTATACAATTTATTTTTTCAATTGCACACTTTGTACTTTTAAGAGAATGCCAATCGAGGAAGACATAAAAAACGAAGTTGAAACCTGACCCCAGTGATTAACACTTCTAAAGAATCAGTGAAGTGTTTTGTTAGACTTCAGCTATACTGGATACCTACTATTAAGAGTCTGTCAGCCATCTTATCCAATTCTAACGGTCTTCTTTAGAAACGGTGGCACTATTATATAAGAACATAGCAATAAAAGAAACGATCTGATGTAAGAGAAACATAATTTTTTTTAGACTTTTCCTCCTCATGTGAAAGAAATCCTATTAAAGAATATTCAACCACATGTCGTAAATTTTCAAACAATTGGGGAGGACTTAGTTCGACTACGTCGCGCAACTGGTAATTAATTAACAATGGTGAAATGTCCTTGGGGGTTACATATGTTGTGGCCATCTTAACAACACTGGGCTGTCACATACGCGTTACATGAACTGTATTTATAAGGATTAATACAAGAATTACAAGTGTCTTGATTATGATATAAAGCTGTAATGGATATCAGTTACACTTGTAAGGCGCAGAAATGTCAAATAGATTGAATTAGAATTAAAATAGTAATGCTGTTTTGTTTTATTGCTGTTGTTTGTTTTATTGTCATTATTGCTGACTTTATTGAGTTTCAATATAACAATTTTCATATACTTCTTTTTAGAAGGAAACTTTTACCCATTTATACTTCTTGAAAGGAATTTTTCTAACTTAGCTTTTGCGTTGAGAAATGATATCTATAGCTTTACAAAAAAAGTTTCATATTTATATATAAATTAAAAAAAAAAAAAAAAAATTGATATTTAATAAGTTATCTTATGATTGGTATGAAATAGGGTAGTGAAACATACTTTTGTATTCAAATTTGATTTAGTTATTTGTGTTTTATTATTTAAAAGACCTTGTAAAAATGAAATTAAAAATTAAATCTTTCTTTTTATTTTGTTGAAATTTTATTTTCCATAATGTAACTGATTACTTCTTTTCAATTTAAACTAGCAAACAAATTTTTTTCTTATCTAAGAAACATCTCTATTTTGTGAAAATTCGATCACTAATGAAGTTAAAATGTTATGCCAAATGGATTGAATTAAAACATTAACTCTGTTATGTTTTTATTGGTGTTATTTGCTTTACTGCCGTTATTGTAGACTTTATTAACATTCAATATAGCAATTTTCTTAAACCTTTGAAGTAAACTTTTACCCATTTATACTACTTCAAAGAAATTTTCTTCTAACTTAGCTTTTACGTTGAGAAATGAACATTACTAAAAGTTTCATACGTATTTATATAAAATTATATAAAATTCAAAAATGTGAAGAACGAAATTATTATATCTTAAGATTGGTATAAAATATGATAGCGAAACATACTTTTGTATTCAAATTGATTCAGTTATTTGTGTTTTATTCTTTAAAAGACCTTGAAAAGGAAATTGAAAATTTAATCTTTTTTTTTTTTTTTTTCTGAAATTTTTTCTTCAGAATGGGACTGATTGCAACTTTTCAGTTTCTAATAAATTTTCTTCTTATCTAAGAAACATCTCTACTTTGTGAAAATTCGATAACTTATGAAGTTAAAATGCTATTGTTTCTTATCCACTTGGTAGACAGCAACATCTAGACCGAGTACAAGAACCTAGGTGGCCTGATGGAAGGAGGGACAGCTTCTGTTGTGATGGAGCATCAGTAGGTAGAAGTCTGACTTGGCTCCGTGACGCTGACTTTTTACGGAGTAGGATTGTTAGCCCTAAGCTCCATAGTCATATTAGACCAGTACCTGTTTCTTAAAGTGGCTTTCGAACCACTACAAGAATATATAGAACAGCCGAGACTCGAATCAGATACCTGTGGCACCAAGCGGTAGTCACTCTGCCATCAGGAACTAATTAAGAGGCTATGTTAGGATTGGTATAAAAGAAGGTTGTGAAACATACTTTTGTGTTCAAAAATTGATTGTTGTTGTTCAAAACTACATATGCCAGAAACAACTGGCAAACTATGACAGAAACAATTGAATCAACGTCACAAACGTTGATTTAATTGTTTCTGTCATATTCTTCAAAAAAACGGCGAAAATGGAATTTAAAAAAAATTTGTTTTGCTACAATTTTTTATTTTGCATAAATTTTGTTTATTGTTTATTGTTTAATAAAATATTGTTAATTTTATTTTTTCAATTTAAAATAAATAAAAAAAAATTCGAGTAAAGAAAATTTTCACCTTATCCAAAAACATTCCTCTTTTGTGTAAATACAATTACTGAATGAAAACACGAACTTCATTCACAACTTGGAGCGTGCGAGCATTTAAAGACTTTGTTTCAAATTTTCTTATTGTCATAGATTTGTTTCTATCGCCTTCAACTAACTTGCTATGCAAAAAAACAGAACGATTACTCCTGCACGAATTCAAGGGAAATATTTGTTTAAATACCATAAAAGTGATTGTTGTGGTCATAAACTTTTAAGAAGAATAAATAAATTCTTATATAAAGAAAAACCTTCGCGTTATTTTGAAAAATGGTATATTTCATTGTTGAAAAACATGAGAAGTAATTGATGTAATTTAATTAACTTGATAATCCAATATATTAAAAACAAAATAATTTCTTAAATATGTATGTTTGTATTTTCGTTTTATTCCTCGAATAATAAGAGGGCTTTTTTTTTAACTGTTGAAGAACTTGAGAAGTAATTGGTGTAATTTAATTAACCTGATAATGTAAAACGTTAACAACAAAGTAATTTCTTAAATATGTTATGTTTGTAATTTTCCCTCTAGTCCTCGAATATTAAGAGGGTATCTTTTTTTTTAACTGATGAAGAACTTGAGAAGTAATTGGTGTAATTTAATTAACCTGATAATGCAAAACGTTAACAACAAAGTAATTTCTTAAATATATTATTTGTAATTTTCCCTCTATTCCTCGAATAATAAGAGGGTTTCTTTTTTAACTGATGAAGAACTTGAGAAGTAATTGGTGTAATTTAATTAACCTGATAATGCAAAACGTTAACAAGAAAGTAATTTTTAAAATATATTATTTGTAATTTTCCCTCTATTCCTCGAATAATAAGAGGGTTTCTTTTTTAACTGATGAAGAACTTGAGAATAATTGGTGTAATTTAATTAACCTGATGTACAACAAGATAATTTTTTTAATATGCATGTTTGTAATTTTCCCTCTATTCCTCGAATAATAAGAGGGTTTCTTTTTAACTGATGAAGAACTTGAGAAGGTGTAATTTAATTAACCTGATAATGCAAAAACGTTAAAAACAATATACTTTCTTAAATATGTATGTTTGTATTTTCCTATTCCTCGAATAGTAAGAGGGTTTCTTTTTTAACTGATGAAGAATTTGAAAATATCAATATTAGATAAGATTACTTGTAGGATTAAAAATATTTTTCATAAACCTACAATTTTAAATTTAAAGTTTCATCATCAAATTGTAATAAAATACAAAAAAAATACTTTTGGTATATAAAAATAATAATACTTTTGGTAATATAAAAATACTTTTTAAATACTTTTGGAAATAATGTCAAATCAACAAATATTTCTAATAAGTATATTTGAATCAACTCTGAAAGAATTGTTTCCTATTTACATCATAGGAAATATTTATGACTAATTACTAATTAAAACTGTAATATTACGATAAAATATGAATGAATCATACAACTTTTATCTATAAATGACTAAAATTAACAACAAAACTTGATTTAAAATGATAAATTTAAAATAAAAAGCTTCAAAATATGTATTTAAAAATATTTAATAAGATAATATTAATAATTCAGAAATATTAATTAAACTTTGTAGTGAAAGCAACTCATTTTCATTACTCATTTGATACCATTTGCTCAACAAATGATAGAAGAAAACCATTAGATAGTTTAAGACACTTAAGTAATTGCCAATAAATTGATTTGTCTTTCAAACCAACGACTACAATGTTCATTTTAGAATTAATTTAAAACAAAGATTACTAATTAAAAATATAATATTACGATTAAATTTGAATGAATGAATCATTAATTGTAATCTTTAAATGAGTAAAATTATTATGATTTAAGAGTCAACGGAAACTTTATTTAAAATGGTAAATTAAAAATAAAAAGCTTCAAAATATGTATTAAAATAATATTAATAAAATAATACTAATAATTTCCAAAATATTAATAAACTTTTGTAGTGCAAGCAATTCATTTTCACTACTCATTTGGTACCATTTGCTCATCAAATGATAGAAGAAAAACATTAGATAGTTTAATGCATAAGTAATTGCCAATAAATTTACTCGTTTTTCAAAGCAACGACTACAATGTTCATTTTAGAAGTAATTTAATTCGCATATTTCATCTCGCTCAAACTGTAAACAATGGTGTAATTCAAAATTATTATTTTGTTTCATTCACAAGTATAAATTTTATTTAAATTATTCAGGGAAAATATGTAGACACAATACCAGTGTTTAACACATGAAGGTCAAATTACAATTTATTATCATTTAATTCCACCATAAAGAAAACAAAAATTAAATATCACAGTTCAATTTATTTTATATAGTTATTTAAAAATAATTCTATTAGGAGTTTAAATTGATAATAAAAAAAAAAAAAAAAAAAAAAATCTACAATATGCGTTTAAAGACAGACATTGTATATCGATTATCGTTAAAGTTACTAGCACAAACATTTAAAATTAAATAACGAAATGATATTTAAATTTTAAAATACACTGTAAATTATTTTACAGTAGAAAAATCTTCTGTAAAATAACGTACTTTAACGTAATTTATACTGATGGTATAAATTATAAAAACGCACGTTAAAAAAAAAAAAACGGTTCAGTGAAAAACAAAAGCACTGCTACGACTGAAAAGTAATTTATACCTACAGTTAAAAAAATAAAACACACAGCAAATTAAAATAGAACTGCAGCTAACTGCTAAAGATCTGTCAATAATTGAACATGTTTTTATTGATTTGTAATTGATTTTAAGCATCAGATATCAATACATTTTATATAAACAGAAGACATTTTACAGGAGCAATATTTTAAAAACAAAAACTTTAAAATAAAAGCGTAGAGAAAAAAAAAAACTTCACTTTGTAACTTGAATAAACAATAATGCACGTAAATAAGATAACTAAAAATAAGTACGTAATAAGATAAATAAACAAAAAAAATTAAATCAGGGGTATTTTAATGACTCATTTTCAAAGAATCTCTGCTGAATGGAGAAAGAATCCATTGTTCGATATAATCCTATCGGATTACTTGTAGTAAAACAATTCTCAGCAATTTTTTTTTTTTTTTTTTTTTTTTTTATTGGTTTATTTATTAATGGGCAAAAGAACACACATGCGTCTGTCTGTTATTGGAATTTCTAAATAAACAAATTTTGACAGCCGTTTTGAAAATGTTGTTGGGACATGGAACTGTTATTGTGGTCTCTTTTTCCTTTCGATTTCAATTGGCTAGAAATGAAAAGGTAGATTTATTAAAACAAAATGCATATAAATAGCAGTTTGAGTACAACGCCAATTTTTAAAATATCTCTCTGCACCTGATAACATTTAAAAATAGAGATACTTCAAAATACCTGAAGAAAAGTATGTCCATAAGTGCATCATATTAACATAATTAACTACTTAGGTTACTGTTTAATTGATTTTAATAGTCACATAATAATAAAAAGATTTTTTTCTTATCCCGCTTGATAGACAGCAACATCTAGACCAAGTCCAAGAACCCATGTGGTCTCATGGAAGAGGGGGAGGCAGCTTCTGTTGGGATGGAGCAGTCATAGGTAGAAGTCTGACTTGGCTCCGTGATGCTGAAGAAGAAGGGCAGCGCCTTCCGGGAGACTTTTCTGGGAAAAACCAGTATTATGATTTCCGTATCGTATGGGAGAAAACACGGAAAACTCGCAACAGGTAGTCCGACTAACTAGGCAAGATGCTTAACATCACAAACGTCATCGTGTCTCCTTGGTTTTTTGAAACAGTATTTACAACAAAGCCGCCAGTAGATTCAACCTCCACCCTAATGCTCCCAGCGGCGCGCGTTTCCACTGAGCCACGAGTAAAAAAAATAACAAAAAGTAAAAAGTATGAAGGTTTTTAGTAATACAATATTTTTAATAATCTGTAATTTTATAAGGTGGTTTGGTTTGTCGCTCTACGGTCATTTTTGTGCACACTTTGAGCTAATTAGACGGGACCTACAGTTTAAAGTGGACTCCGAACCACTCACAAACATCCATACCAACGCCAGGGAGTTTTATAAGAGAATTCATAAAATATTCCTTATATTTCAATTACAGTTTTTATAAAAACAAAAATCTAAACACTGTCAACACATTTCTGATTGCTACCAATAACTGGTTATTAAAAGTATTATCATTCATAATTTAAATCAAAAGTTTCGTCTGAAAATATCATACAATCCACTTAAAATGTTGTTTGAGATATTTCTCCCCAGGAACCTTTTAACTAACAAAAGTACAACTGAAAAATTGAATCCGTAAAATAAAAGTTAAATTAACGCTTCGCTTACTTGGATACTGAGTAGTTGTCGAAATCCTACTCTTTAGTACTTTTCTTATTTATTCTTTTCCCTTCTTTCAAATTAAAAAGAAAGCTACCGTTGCAAATAATCAGTTTTCTCGGAATAGGTTTTCCTTGAGCAAGTTTTGCACCAGTCTGGAATTTCCGTAAGTAATTATCAGAAATTTTTTCATTATCAAGAAATGTCAGCAATACTGTTTAAAAAAGGTGGCAATATCTGGCAAAAACGTGTTTCGTAGATCTGTACTCTTTAAAAGAAATACGATATATTGGTTCGATTGTAAAGTATTATTCATGTTTGAAAGTTGAAAAATTTTAATTTTTTTCATTTGAAAAATACTGTGTCATACGATTGAGTTGTCAAATTTTGCAAGTTTCTCGACTCTGTTCTATTATTTATTAATATCCTTAAATAGATTTTAGACTAAAAGATTTCAGAAGTTAAAAAATTATTATAATGAAATAAATAGACACAATATTGAATTATAGAAGTGCTTAGAAATTTCGCTATAGCATAGCAAGTAAAAACATAATAAATTTTAAACAATTTTTCAACTTCTAACTTGATTATTTACATCGGCAAACTGCATCATGCAAAATTTGAATTTTTTAGTTAGAATTGAAAATTGATATTGAAGGACAGGGATATTTTAGTAGTTATGAGTTAAAAAAAGCTATAGCATCATCTAAAAATTTGAATAATGTATGAAATTTTAAGTAAAAACATAATAAATTTTAAACAATTTTTCAACTTCTAACTTGATTATATACATCGGCAAACTGCATCATGCAAAATTTGAATTTTTTTAGTTATGAATTGAAAATTGATATTGAAAGGATATTTTAATAGTTATACAGGGATATTTTAGTAGTTATATTACGAAAAATTTAAAATGTAATATTAATATAAAATATATAATTAGATGTTAAGCAATTTAATTATAATTTATTTGTGATTTATTTTAATTATAATTTAATTGTAATGTATTTTAATTGCAATTATTTTAATTGTAATATATTCTAATTGTAATGTATTTTATTTGCAATTTATTTGTAATGTATTTTAATAGTTATTTAATTGTAATATAAAATGTAGTTTTAAATGCAATATTTTAAAATGTGATATTAATATTATGTTAGTTAAAACGAAGAATTTTTTAAAAAAGAAATTATTTTGTCAAAATTATGAGCGAATACAAAATATCAAAATTGATGTAACATAGATTTCAAATTTATGCAATAATTTTAAATGTAGCATTTTGAAGCTAAATGTTATATTTTGGCTAAAGTTTATAAAATATTTACTACTAATAAAACATATGGCTTTTTCTGCTCTTTTCTTGTTTTTTTTTTTTTTTTTTATTAAATGTATGCACATATTTAAAATTCTTTCCTTTCTTTAATTTAATTTTATTACCTTTTTTTTTTTCTCTTTTTATTAAAATTTTTTTTTTACCTTTTTTTAACTAGTTCCTAAATATATTTTTCCTGTGTTGTTCTAATTCGACTGGTGGTATTGCTTGTTTAGAAATCACATGTCAACAAATGGCGTCACTTTTATAAAATGAGTGCCAACATGCTAATTTTGAGATCAAATACACTTTTTCTTGTGTTCGTACACTTTTTCTTGTGTTCTAATTCGACTGGCGATATTGTTCGTTTATAAATCAGTCTACAAATGGCGTCACTTTTGTAAAATGAGAGCCAGCATGCTAATTTTGAGACTAAATTTGTAAGAAAGAAAATTCGGATCCCCATAAATATTTACGTATTCCTAATCCAAGTAGTGGAATTTCTCTTTTCTTTAGATTACAACTTCACTGAAGAAAAAAAAAAAAAGAGAATACCTTTATTACAGATACATAAATACTCAATAAGAATATTTGCTCATTGTGTCATTGTACAAGTTGCAAATGTCTTTCTTTCGCAAAATCGTGATTTGCTTTTCTTCTTTGCAAGCACGAGAAATAGTATTGCAACAACGAATGATAAGATTCCGATTCTTCATCGCAATCATTCGATTATTTCGATAGATTCATTGCAATAAAAAATGAGTAAAAAAAACCAAAAAGCTGTAAGTATACGAAAAAAAGTTTTACTTTAAAAAAAAAAATAATAATTTAAAAATTATCTCATATTTAGAAAATTATAGAAATAATTTTTTTCATATGAAAATTGCAAGCCATAATGAAATATTTTAATGCCTATTTAATTATTATATATTATAGCTGCTTTTCTGCAAGTAATATTGTAAAAACTGTTTTTTCTAATGATTTTATTTACTCTAAGCCCATTAAATTTGTACACTACTTTGTAGTAATACTTTCTTATGTCAATATTGTTCTCTGAAATGAAACCTCCACTGCATTTACGTGTCATATAGTAGTAAACTGGAAAACTCCAACTAATCAATTCGATTTTCAACGAGAGATAATTTGTCAAAATTGCACTTTATCTACTTGTTTTGCAAAGTCGTTACTATAACACACAATATCAGGTGGGAATCGAAAGTTCGTCATCTTTCACTTAATCTGACACCTACCACTATGGGGACATAAGTGAGGTAAACATACAAATTCATTACTAAACGGAATAGCACATCTATAGAAATTTTCATTGCTGATTGAAAAAAAGGAAATAGAATTTATAAGTTTTTGTAGTCTCATCTCTGTTGTCTTTAGAAAGAAACACATTAAAGAAATAAATCCATAATTCCCATTAAATAAAAATAAAATCAATTTTCAAAACATACCAACTAAAAACAAATTAACAATTTTCCCGATAATGACATTATTATATTCAGACATTATAAGTAGAAAACGTATCCATTTATTTTGCAAATTATGTAATATATAACGGATATTTTTTGTTAAACTAATTTGAAATTCACTTTTCTATCACACTAATAAAGAAACCTGGAACTTTTTCGTTATCTCAGACATTCAAAGTTCGTGGTTTCAGAGACAAATGAGATATGGATTTGAAAAAAATAATAAAATCAGATTGTGGCCACTCTCTTGATTGTAAGGCTTCAATCTCTCTATATTTCTATGACAAGCTTAAAGTTCAGTAGAGACATCTGGATGTTAATTAGATATAAATTGACTACACAAAGTGAAGGTTGAGGAATCAACAAAACCAGTAAGGTGGAGAAGAGGCCTGTGAGGGCAGTCAGTGACTTGAATTTTGAATAAGGAGACTTTAGGATAAGTGATTGGTTATTCAACGGCTTTCCTTTAGATGCATCAATATATATCGTTTCAATTCTTCTCTTACATGTCATAGTAATATAAAATTTCGTAACATAAAATTTCATGATGAAAGTAATGTTATCAAGATGATTATTCATTTAAAACTTAATAGTTTCACCTATGAGGCACATCAAGATCTACAGGTAAACCACTTAATATTCATCTAAAGAGGCATCAAGATATGACATTTCAATTCTTCACTTAACATGAAGTTTCATAAGATGAAATTTCATGTAAGATGATTTTTCAAATACATAGAAAAATAAAAAGTACTGTTTTATAAAATCCTAACAGAGATAAACTACGAATAAAAAATCATGAACTTTATACCACAGACATTCAGAATTCCTAATACTTTTCTTAAATATATAACAAATTTAATTGGAAAGATGTTTGATATTAGGAAAATTACGTTCTCAAAGAGAATGGTCATTTAATACTAATGGTATGTTTCAGAGGCATATCATGCTATTACTCAAAGCAATTGTGATGATGTCTTTTGAAGAAAAAAATATTTGACATCTGACTGATTTCCAGTTAATTATTTCAATAACAAGCGAATTTAAAATAAATTTTAGAACAAAAAAATTTTATAAAAGGGCCAGTATTTTTACATGGCAAGATGAGGTTAACTTAAAATGGCATTAAACTAATGTTACAAAAGCAAGTGTAAAAAAAGAAGTTTCTAATTTGAAAAATTTAGGCTTATTTAACTTAAGATTCGAAGGCATACTCTTTTTTGTAACTCAGTATATCTCATTTAAGAGGCAGATAAAGTCAAATTTTAAATTGTTCTAATTCTTTTTCGAGCTAAAGTTGTCAACAGATCTAAGAACCTGAAGCTAGAAGGAATTAAGTCTGGTAAAGACCAAGAGAGAAAATGCTTTATGGATGGACTTTTAGAAATGACTTTCCACGTTTAAATAGTGGTGAAAACAATAAAAACTTCCCAAAAAAGTCCATGCAAGACATTCTTTCAACAATCACCACCGTGAGAACTCATTTGTCAGAGCAGTGACAGTAACGAAAGCAATTAACAAAAAATGAACATGAATACACTTTAGTATGCGCGTTATTACTACCAAATCACAAGTAAATCTCTAACTCTATGAATAAATTTTTCAGTATTCAACAAGTATATTTTTAAACACAAGGAAAAGGGGAAATTCAGTTTTTGAATAAGATGAATATAAGTTAAAACCAATATGTCTTCCAGTTCTAGATAAAGAGTAATAAGAACTTACAGTATATTTTACTCGATTAATCATATCCTTGACAGTTAGAATTCATCGAATCTGAAGCCTATGAGAGGATAGTTTGAAAAGATGTCAAATGGAGTAATATAATATTGACAAAGTAATTGATAATTCCAAATTTGAAACAAATCTTGGTCCTTTCTTTTTTTTTTTTTTTCAAAATATATTGACGTATTGAGTTAATTTTCGAGTTATATTGAAAATTTACTTTTTAATCTTAAGCCGAGACTGGAACATCAGACCATACTCTGACTTCTGTCCAATAAAAATGATAAATACAAATGGAACGATTAACTTTAGGGTCAATACTTTAATTGGGATACGCATTGGGATACACAAGGCCAGTGTATTACAGAAGACATTTCAACACCAATGTTTTTCAAATACTGCTGAAGACAATCACGGCCTATCAAAAGGCTGATTGGTCGTCTACATCAACTTTACCATTCAAATCAAAAGGAGAGTTTTGTTCCTTTTTTAAAAAAAAAAAAAACATTCTCAACACTCCCTAGCACAAATATTTATGTATTAGCGATGTTTATTTTTTATTTAAAATTCTTGATTGCTTTGAAGTTTTCGCACGGTAAAAGAGGATGAAGTTGTGTATTTTTAATGAGGTTGGGCATTATTAGTTAGAATGTCTACTTTGGATCCATTCCGTATGTCTTAGGATCCATCGAAAAGCAGCCTCTTACGCATTTTCAACAAGCTGTGAGATTTTATATTACAACGAGCCACGACAGCTAAGATTAAACGTTTTGCATTCATTATAGTTTTAATGGTAGTCCGTGAATCAATAAAGAATGTGGTTTTCTTAGATGTACATCTTTCTGCATACGAGTTATATTACATAAATTTTTTGTTCCCAAGCCTTAAGGCAATCGTCCTTCAAATCACTAACTTGAACTTTTATTGCTTATAATTCATAACAAAAGAGTAATGTAGAGTTTATTGCAAACTAACTGAAGTAAATAACTGGCAATAACCATTTAGTATTTAATGTTCTCCTGACAGTTATACGAAGTTAAGTACTAAGATTAACCATGTGTACGAGATGCGAGGATACTTTGCGTTCTTCCTAAGTAGGACGCCATAAACGAGAAATGTTTTGCTGTATTAACAAGTTCCAAGAAGCTTGTTTGATGATAGCATAATATAAATTTATGAGAATACAAACGTAAATACTTATTTTGTTTAACAAGCATGCTAAATATTTGTGATTACGAATTTCTTTTTAGTTTATCAATGAATAATTTAAGAAACTTTTGGATTCATCATTTTTTTTTTTTTCCATTGAATTAAATGAATAATCTTATTGAATTATTTGAAAACAAAAACTATTGGAATCCATAATAAATATTATAATATAAATTATAAATTGTATCTAGATACTGTATAAAAATTCTTATGCCTCTACGAATAGACATAATGAATGAATGGGAATCTGTTACTATATAATAAAATCTTGAATTTTGATAAATAAAAAAAAAGTAGAAACTATTTTATTAATGAAAATTAAGAACTAACTTTATGCTTGGCTGCTACGGAAATCGACACAAATATTGAAACGAATATTTTATCAGTGTAATGTCAAGCATCAAATTAAAATTAAATATTTTACTAATATATATATTAGTAACGTTTGATTGATAGCTATTACAACAATTTTGTCGATCCTTTGAAAAGCTACAGTGAACCCATGTGACCATAACTTAAGTCTATTCATTCCTGTCCTAAATATTTAATCTGTAGTAATTGTAATAATTACGGCTAATGAATCAGAGCATATATTGCTTTAATGATATATTTTATTGTATCACCTAATTTTATTAATAAATACACAAAATGCTAAGCCCAGTAAAACTACATTCAGTTACAAATTTGCATACTGTGATCAATGTAGAATTGCAATACAATTCTGATTTATCCAACCCAAGGTTCCTGTATTTGTAGACATATCAGTGGCAGTAAAATAAGCTTTATTACATAATGAAGGCCTGGAACTTATGAAAGGATGCGAAGACCTAATGTACATCTGAATAAACACACATTATGGATAATAAAAATAATATTTCCGTTGTAATGGCTTAAATATGTTGATCACAGAAATTACTGTCAGTAGTAATTTTATGAATGGTTTTTACTATCAATAATAACGTTGAAATCTTGTTTGATTGTAATAAATAAGAACAATAGAAACTTAGTTATAATAAATCGATTACTTACTTTTGATATTTTATTTTACTGTCTTGATTATGTAAACTATCAAGTAAATAATCGAAAATAAAACTATACATGTAAATTACCATAAATCGAATTAGATCTGAACTAGTTAAGCGAAGTTAGGTACAGCTTTTTTTTTTTTAATTTATATCAATACTTTCTTTTTTGTGTTTCATATTTTATTAAATTTAAAGCAAATTAAGCAGACAAGTTATTAGAATAGGTAATTAAGAATAAATGAATAATTTAAAATTAGTAAAAAAGAAGCGCTTAAAAAAGAAATATTTCCTATAAAAATTTCAAAAAGTAGTAGTAGAATTTTGACTTTTGCTTATTCAAACGACATGTTAGATTTTAAACTTAAAATAACAGTTATATTAGAATAATATGCTAATAATAATTATATAATAAATATATATATTATTATAAACATTTTATTTTAAGTTTAAAATCTAAAATGTCAGTTTATAAAACTGTTATAACCTAATATATAACAGTTATATAAACTGTTATATATGCATTTAAAAATTATTTATTATTATTTATTATATATTATTCATTATTTATTTATATATATTTTTGATGTGAACAACTGACATCGTACATCAGAAATTGTTGCCACCAGAACTTGTGTTGGTGAATTGAAAGCAAGTTATACTTCTCCATGATAACGCAAGACCACACAAGTCACTCTTCAAAAATTTCTTGATGTGTGGACGTTTTGTGGGAACTCAAAAGTTCATTTTTGAGTACAAGTGCATTAAATAGCTATCAAAATCTTAGAACGATAAAAAAAAAAAAAAGGTTTATATTTTAAACAATTTTCTAAATTTATAAAGATTTAAAATAAGTTGTTAATTTTAGTTTCAAATTTTAATTTAAAATAATTGATTTCTCAATTAAATTTAATTATTTAATGAATTGTTGCAAACTTGCGTTAAATATGAATCGGTTATTAATAAGTTAAAATCACATACATTAATGTCTAGAAATTAATAACTTACATTTCCGTATCAGTATTTCAGTTAGCTAGGTGAAAGATTTTCAAATGATTTATATATTTCACAGCACATAAATATCCTTTTAAAAATGGGCCGACATTTATAGAAATATTTAAAATCTTAGAAAGATCAAAATAATATGATTTTCTATGTCGTTAGGAAGAAAAAGTATTTCATATGAAATATTTCATGAAAGATTGTGATACATTTTAACCTGGACATTTATAATAATGCATATGAATTCATTTAAAATTCTCATACGAAATATAGAATTATTAATTTAACCAAAAATTAAATTCTCAAATCAGGAACAATGTCTTCCAATTTCATTACTCTTCATAGAGACAGAAGATAAAAATGTCTGTAATTATTAAATCTAAAATGTTCAAAAGAAACAATTTATTCGAGACTGAACAGTGATTTAACAGTTATTTTCTGTTTATTAAAGCATTATAAAGAATAATTTTACAGAATAGTTTATAAGTACAGTCGGCCTTGCCTCAACATGGTGCAATACACCATGTTGCGCCAATGAAGAAGAAGAAGTTTATAAGTAATGAAAATTTGCATATATATATCATGATGATCAAACAGAAATGAATTCTTAATTATTTTTTGTTAATATAATTTTATTGTTAATATTTTATATATATTTTATTGCAAAATGATACATAAAATTTAAATAAATTTACAACATTCATTTAGGTTTACGTCGCTTCATATTAGAGCTTTTACCTTTAAGAAATCGAATCGATAATATTTATTTCTGTTTTATGATTCCAGAAGATTTGAGATCCCTCGGCTAATAAATACGCTTAGGCTGTTGTAAAATGTTAGTTTATAAATACAGACGCCCTTGGCCACTGTGAGGCTATGGTGCCAATGAAGAAGTTTATAAGTAATGAAAATTTGCATCTACACATTATGATGATCAAACGGCAATGAATCCATAATAGTTTCATTGTAAATATCAAAATGATACAAAAAATTTAAATAAATTTACAACATTCATTTGTGTCTGCGTTACATCATAGTAGTGCTTTAACCTTTAAGAAATCGAATCGATAATACTTATTTCTATTTTATGGTTCCAGAAGATTTGAGAACCCGCTGGCTATTAAATACTCTTAGACTGTTGGAAAATGCAGTAAAAACTTAAGTTTTACGACATAAAAAAAAACTTGAAATAAATCACGCAATGTGTTCCGATGCTACAATAGCAGAAAGACCATTTTCCATTTTAATAAATTTCAGAAGAAATACAGTTTTTTACTTCCCCGTAAGATGATTCAGTTCATTCATTATTCATATAAAATTATACATATTGTAATCTTTATAATATAACTAGATGTTTCACATTGACATATATTTACAAAAAAAAAAATTTTAAACTGAATCCATTTAAAAAACATTCAAAAACATTTGTCCGTGTTCACTTTAAAGAGATATTGATCTGACTTTTAAAATAATCTTCACAGGAAACTCGCTTGGAATATGAAAAAAAGCATTCATATTTTTAATCAGTTTTGACATTAAGACAAAGTTATTTATTTATACTCCTGACTACAATGCACCTGAAGCGTTATCTTAAAAACAGCACCGGGAGGCTTATTCCATACATATAAAGCGGAGCCAAAATAAAAACCCATTGAATAGAAGCATAAAGAAGTCAGATGAAACATTTTCAGGGACACAAATATGCGCATAATCCGTTAAGGTACGTGAGCCGGGTCCCACTTTACGAGTCGAACGAGTTATTTGTGGTTCTGCTTCGCAATGGAAACAACTTCAGAAGCCAGTAATAGGAAAAAAAGAGAGGAATAAGAATTATAAGAATATAATATTTTATTACAGACGTTAGAGGCCTATAAAACATTGCACTTTCACGTCACCACTACATGACAGGGATCGCTCGCTTTTGCTCGGCGCCAGAATTCTTGCTGTACTAATTAAGTCAGAGATGCCGACTCATCGTAGGTCCATTTTAATTTCAAAAGCATAATTGTTTTTAAACATTTTCAGATTTTGAAGAAAGATTTAAAAAGGAAAAGTTGATTCAATTTTCATTTTAAAAAGTAAGTACATATATTCCGCTTTCTTTTGCTCAGTTCCAGAATTCTTGTGCAGAGATGCAGCTACTCATCATCGGTCCATTTTAATTTCAAAAAATATAACGTTTTTTAAAGATTTTCAGGTTTTGATTAAAGATTTAAAAAGGAGGAAAAGTGGATTCAACTTTCATTTAAAAAAGTAAGTATATAGATTAGGCTTGTCTTTACTCGGCGCCAGAATTCTTGCTGTACTAATTAAGTCAGAGATGCACCGACTCATCGTAGGTCCATTTTAATTTCAAAAGCATAATTGTTTTTAAACATTTTCAGATTTTGAGGAAAGATTTAAAAAGGAAAAGTTGATTCAATTTTCATTTTTAAAAAGTAAGTACATATATTCCGCTTTCTTTTGCTCAGTGCCAGAATTCTTGTGCAGAGATGCAGCTACTCATCATAGGTCCATTTTAATTTCAAAAATATAACGTTTTTTTAAAGATTTTCAGGTTTTGATTAAAGATTTAAAAAAAGGAAAAGTGGATTCAACTTTCATTTAAAAAAGTAAGTATATAGATTAGGCTTGTCTTTACTCGGCGCCAGAATTCTTGCTGTACTAATTAAGTCAGAGATGCAGCGACTCATCATAGGTCCATTTTAATTTCAAAAGCATAATTGTTTTTTAAACATTTTCAGATTTTGAGGAAAGATTTAAAAAGGAAAAGTTGATTCAATTTTCATTTTAAAAAAGTAAGTACATATATTCCGCTTTCTTTTTGCTCAGTGCCAGAATTCTTGAGCAGAGATGCAGCTACTCATCATAGGTCCATTTTAATTTCAAAAATATAACGTTTTTTAAAGATTTTCAGGTTTTGATTAAAGATTTAAAAGGAGGAAAAGTGGATTCAACTTTCATTTAAAAAAAGTAAGTATATAGATTAGGCTTGTCTTTTACTCGGCGCCAGAATTCTTGCTGTACTAATTAAATCAGAGATGCACCGACTCATCGTAGGTCCATTTTAATTTCAAAAGCATAATTGTTTTTAAACATTTTCAGATTTTGAGGAAAGATTTAAAAAGGAAAAGTTGATTCAATTTTCATTTTAAAAAAGTAAGTACATATATTCCGCTTTCTTTTGCTCAGTGCCAGAATTCTTGAGCAGAGATGCAGCTACTCATCATAGGTCCATTTTAATTTCAAAAATATAACTTTTTTTAAAGATTTTCAGGTTTTGATTAAAGATTTAAAAAGGAGGAAAAGTTGATTCAATTTTCATTTCAAAAAAAAAGTAAGTATATAGATTCCGCTTGTCTTTACTCAGTGCCAGAATTCTTGCTGTACTAATTAAGTCAGAGATGCAGCGACTCATCATATGTCCATTTTAATTTCAAAAGCATAATTGTTTTTTAAAGATTTTCAGATTTTGATTAAAGATTTAAAAAAGGAAAGTTGATTCAATTTTCATTTTAAAAAGTAAGTACATATATTCCGCTTTCTTTTGCTCAGTGCCAGAATTCTTGAGCAGAGATGCAGCTACTCATCATCGGTCCATTTTAATTTCAAAAAAATATAAAATTTTTTAAAGATTTTCAGGTTTTGATTAAAGATTTAAAAAGGAGGAAAAGTGGATTCAACTTTCATTTAAAAAAGTAAGTATATAGATTAGGCTTGTCTTTACTCGGCGCCAGAATTCTTGCTGTACTAATTAAGTCAGAGATGCACCGACTCATCATAGGTCCATTTTAATTTCAAAAGCATAATTGTTTTTAAACATTTTCAGATTTTGAGGAAAGATTTAAAAAGGAAAAGTTGATTCAATTTTCATTTAAAAAAAGTAAGTACATATATTCCGCTTTCTTTTTGCTCAGTGCCAGAATTCTTGTGCAGAGATGCAGCTACTCATCATAGGTCCATTTTAATTTCAAAATATAACGTTTTTAAAGATTTTCAGGTTTTGATTAAAGTTTTAAAAAGAAAAATTGTATTCAACTTTCCTTTTAAAAAAGTAAGCTTATAAATTCCGTTTACTTTGACTCAGCGCCAGAATTCTTGCCGTACTAATTAAGTCAATGTACCGACTCATCATAAGTCCATTTTAATTTCAAAAATATAATTATTTTTTAAAAAAAAATGGTTTTTAGATTTTGATGAAAGATTTAAAAGGAAATAGATTCAGTTTAATAAAAAGAAACATTTAAAAATGAAATAAATTATGTTTTGATGTTTTAATTTGGTGTGAAAATTTAATACTTTTTTTATTGAACAAAGGGTACAAAGGGGGATTTTATTGAACAAAGGGTACAAAGGGGGATTTTATTGAACAAAGGTTCTTTGCTAATAATATGCTAGCCTCGATACAGAAATATCAATGTAAGTTTCTATGTTTTTAAAGATATCGCTTAAATTAAGTTCCATTATTATATATATATATATATATCAAAAGTTCAAAAGTTCAAAGTTCAAATACCAGTTCAAAGACCGAAGAGCCATTCAGAAAACATCAAACGCCCAACATTAGATATGGCTGTTGCAAATAATACATTAAAAATAAAAATTAGCAATAACAATAAATAAAAGCAATAAACAAATTAAATCCGACATGTGTATAGGCTGCAGCAACGAAATTGAAAATCATTAGACAAATACAAATATGAAAAGATTGAACGGCAATTGCCAGTTCAAAAAAGAGTTTATACGCAATCCGTACAAAAGTTTATATAAAAATAAAAAAAAACGTCTGAAATATGCTGTCTAAGAAATCCGTAAAACCCTAAAAAAGAATATATATATATATAATCACAATGAATTCAACCAGTTAAAAAAAAAAAAAAAAAGAATCATTAGGAGGTCAAAAAACAAATTAGTCGTGTAAAGCCAAATTGAAAGTTTGTATTTTTACAGTCTTTCAAAGCCTATACAAAATAATGCACTTTTATTTTTTCATATCCTAATTGTTTAAATATAATCATGCAATTTACAGGGATGTACAAATTTGTGCATGTTTATATATGTGCACCCACGCGCACATAACACACACACACAATATATATATATAATATAATATATATATATATATATAATATATATATATATATAATACAATATATATATATATATATATATATAATACATATATATATTAAAAATTTATAATTTAAAAAAATTAAAAATGTGTTAATTAAAATTTCATTAGTTTTTAAACAAATTTTAGTAGGCCTTAATTAAATTAAATTTTTATAATTTTTTTTATTTTGAAATTTCCTCATAAATGTCTTAAGGGCGAAGTACCACTTCAGGGAGATTACAAAATTTAATTTTTATTTTGATTAAGTTGGTCATGTTGACAGAGCTTTGGATTTCGAATTCGGTTTGAAACCCAGTAACTGAATATTCATTGTTTATTCCTGGGATAAACACGATACATCTCTAGGCCTGAAAGTCTTTACACTTCCCAGAGGGAATAGTGCGAGAATTATCTCCGTGTTAACGTGTAGTGTATAAGTTTTGTCTTTTTCCATGGAGCTCCCTGGACAACACTGAATCTGCTACAAATCTGCAATTTTAGAGGAGAATTATCTCACATCAAAGCTTGCAAAAACTTTAATTAAATAAAGTAGTTACGTTTTCTTTAATTTAAAAAACTATTACTGAGTTCTTAATTTAAATTAAGTACTAATGAATTCTTAATTTAAATTAAATGCTAATGAATTAATTTAAATAAAGTAGCAATTAATATTAATTAATCTATATTAAGAAGTAATGGATTCTTCATCCGTATTAAGAAGTAATAAATTCTTAGTCCAGATTAAGTAGCAGTGAATTCTAAATCTAGATTGAATAGTAAAGAATTCTTAATAAAGACTAAGTAGTAAGTGATTGTTAAACTAGTTTAAATAAGTATGAAAAATACGCAGGGTCACTTCACGGACCATTGCCGGGGTCCCAATAAGTAGTTAAAATGGGTCTATTGAAAACTTTCTTCATTTCCTTTTTTACGACTTCAGCAACAAAACAACCTTGTAACCAAATATTTCATAAAAAAAAGAAAAAGAATCATAAAGTGGAACAAAGGTAATTTATTAGATTTGGAGGGTTTCTGAGACTTTCAAGGTATCCCCGAAATATAAATGAATAAAACAAAAACGAAAAAAATAATAATAATAAATAGATATTCCATGCATTTATTTTCTACAAATATGGATTTGCATGTGAGAATTTTACAATTGTTTTGACTGCATACTGTTGAGCCGCTTAATCTAAACAACCTTTCCATTGTGTTTTCCTACTTTTATTTTGTTTTGTTTATTCAATGTAATATTTTGACCCCATGCTATATTACGGTTTTATGCAGGATATTTTCATTAAACGGCATAAAATCAATTTTCTTGCTACTCTTTCTCTATAATATGTTATTTTTTATATTCAACTTTAAAATTTTAGAATCTAGTAGAAGCATTTGAGTACAGTAATTTCTTTTTTATCTGTTAGAATTACATAATTATGCAGTAACTCTTTGAATGATTTACCAAATTTAATGTTTATTAATGATTTATTTAATGTTAAGTTGTATTAAAATTATTCACACAATTCTTCAATAAATTTTTATCATCATTAGTAAAAATAATTACACAAAAACGGATCAATAAGTCAATACAAACGAATAGAAAACCATATTTTTGAGTAGATCCATTTTTATTTTCAACCTAGTCCCCTTTCAGCTTGATACAGTTTGTCCAAAGCTCCTCTGATATCCTCAAGCTATCCAAAAATCTGAAAATCTATTCGGAAGGTCTTCACAATAAGCATTGGTTTCAGCCATGACTTCTTCGTTCAGCGAGAATCTACCTCGGCGAGCGAAGTTTTCATATTTGGAAATGGAAAAAAAAAAAGTCGCTGGGGGCTAAATCAAGAGGAAACGGTGGTTGCGGCAACAAATGAATCGTCAACACGATTGCGTTTGCGAGCAAGTGTGAGCAAACGCAACACCCACCTTGTCGATACTTTGCTTTCATTTTGTATCAATATATGTGAAAATCATTCTACGAGGGTCAATAAGTACTTACAAACTAATAAAAAAAAATATTTTAATTGATCTATTTTTATTTTTTCAATTTGCTAAATTTTGCCCAGAGTTTTTACACATTCTTCAAGACATCCAAAAATAATATTTCGGAATGTCCTCAAAATAAGGATTGGTTTCGGCGATGACTTCTTCGTTCAGCGTGAATCTTCCTCAGCGAACCACTTTTCCATATTTTGGACGAGAAAAAAAGTCACTGGGTGCCTGAATCTGATGAATACGGCTGTTGCGGTAACAATTGAATCAACAAGATGATTGCGTTTGCTTTCCATTGTGAGCAAACGCTGCCGATATTTTGCTTTAATTTTTTATCATTATCAAGGAAAATCATCCTACGAGAACAATAAGTACTTACAAACGAATAGAAAAACACATTTTTTTAATTGATCTACTTTTATTTCTCAACTTGCTAAACTTTGCCCAGATTTTCTCTGAATTCTTCAAGACATCCAAAAAATTAGATTTCAGAAGGTCCTCAAAATAAACATTGGTTTCGGTGATGACTTGTTCGTTCGGCGTGAATTTTCCACGGCAATCCACTTTTTCATATTTGGCAAGAGAAAAGTCATTGGGGGATAAATCTGGTAAATACGGTGGTTGCGACAACAATTCAGCAACAAATGAATAGATAACACTATCGTGTTTTTTTTTCCACTGTGAGCAAGCGTGATGTCCACCTTGCCGATATTTTGCTCCAATCTTTCTTAAAAATAGAACCACCCAACGAATATGGCTGAAATTTTGACAGCAGCCTATTGAGAGATGGTATTCATTGGAAATAATCTTGCTTTGATACTCAGAGCGCCATCTCTGCAATTTTGTAAGCACTTATTGATTCACTCTCATAATAATTACTCAGCTTAAAGGATTTATTAATAATACAGCGCATGGGATTACTTTATTATTTATTTCACAAACATCCTAACTCCATCCAGTTATTTAGTAATCATCGTAATTCAATTGCATTCAATAGTAACAACAACATCCTATGCTGAATATAATTTTAACAAAACAGTAACAAAATCTACGATTTTTAGCTTTTGTTTGTAAATGAGTATTATGAGTATGTTTTCTTATTTAATTTCATCTGTTTTTCATTTATAAATATATAAAATTAATTTCTTGCATTAAAAAAGAAACTAAATTTTGTATTCTTTGAATTAAAGGCGAACATTTTTACCAGTCATTAAGCAATTGAAATCTCAGCATAATTATGCATAATTGTATAAAAGCATAATTATACATAGTTGTTAATTAAGCAAATTTCTAAATACTTTTTCAAAGCTGAAAAAACTGAAAAGGCAGTTTGTCAATAAACTTTTTCGTAATAGTTGGTCAATTTTTATAAAGGATTCAACATTTCGGTGGACAATATTAATATTTATGTAGTCATATTCACCTAAGCTAATTTCGCCGCTTTCTTTACAACTCGTTTGAACCCTACGGGAGACTTTTCAGGCTGTAGATTTAACTTGCTGTCTTCCCGTATAGACAAGGGAATATCAGATGGCTCTTCATCTATTCAGAAGCTTGGAAGGAAACATAATTTCCGTGCTGTTCTGGTCCTAAATCAGTGGTGTCAAGCTATTAACGTTAAGAGAAATGATTCCCCGGCAAGAATTCTCATGCTTTCTCTTCTTACCGGACGCCAGTGATTCGAATCGATGTGGGTAGTCTGCAGAGAAAATAACCATGAGGCTGAGAGGTTGTTTCTTTTTTAATCTCTTTTCTTTTTAATGTATAGATATCGGAATAGCTATAATTTGTAGACACTTCGATAACTTATTTTTGGACTTAAACTTTTTTAAGTATTTTAAATGAGCCAACAAGAGTAGAGCAGAAAAACAAAAATGAAACACCTCTGACACTTTAAGGGACACAAGGGCGAAAATAGAATTTCGACCGCAAATTGGTTTACACTGGAAAGGATCACCATTTATGAATTACAATTGGAAAACATTGTAGAAGTAGAAGGGGTTTCTGATAGACATCTAACGGGCTATTTGCTAATCCACTAATCCACTAAGTCCACGAGTTCTCAATTTTGCAAGTGCTACCAGCTAATCAAACTGATTATCGGCGTATGTATTCATCAGTAAATTTCGTGAAATAGATATTAACTTTTAAAAAGAAACAAACGAATATCACACTAACCCATATTTTAAATTGCTAATTAAAGCTTTTATCATGCCAAATAATTGTAAATTTAATCAGATCGTCAGTTTATCATTTGTTTATGAATATTGCGAAATTATAATCATTCCTTTTTCTTATAACTTGGTAGTCACTATTACTCGTTAAGAACAAACATCCTAATAACGTTTATTTCTTGTTCTAGATTCTCTTTTAGTAGATTTTTTTCACTTAATAAATCGTATTTATACATTAATTACATGAAATAAAGGGCAACTTTTTAATGAGCTTCTATGTCATTTTTGATTTCTGCAAAGAAACCCTATGATAACTAAGTTTCCTATCTTGTTTCGAACCAGAATTTAAATTCTTTACTTATTTACCTATTTATGTTTACTTTACAAATTTATCTATGTATTTTACTAATGTTGCTGCCCTATAGTAAATTTACCTCCAAGGCCAGATGGCCGAGGGACTTGCGCTCTGGCGTTCAGTGCCCCAGGGTTCAAGTCCCGGCGGTGCCATAGATGTTTGTAGAGTTCGGAATCCAATTTAGGCCGTAGATCCCGGTCTAATATGACTGTTAAGGCGTAGGGCTGACATTCCTACCCCGTAAAAAGTCAGCGTCACGAAGCCAAGTCAGACTTCTACCTACGGGAGCTCCACCACAATAGATGCCGCCCCCACTCCTTTCCTCCTCCTTCCCTGAAACCACATGGGGTCTTGGACTTGGTCTAGATGTTGCTGTCTATCAAGTGGGATAAGAAACAACAACAACAAATTTACCTCTCATTAGTTATGGACACATATCGCTACATTTTTTCATAAATTAGCTATTTAATAAAATATTAAAATTATTTCCAGTTTATTTAAATTTATTTTATTATATAAATTTAAGTAAACTAAAAATAATTTCGTTATAAAAGTCTTGTATTCATGTTCAATAGACACACAAAAAAAAATGAATTTGAAAATCAAAGTTATTCTCGTTTCTTTCCCAGCATGCTGATGCTTTATTTAAAATAAACACTGTTATTTATAAAGATTTAGTCTTTATCACTGAGTATTACTTGGTTTTTTTTTTTTTTTTTTTAGTTTATATACAAATTTATCATTATTTTTGATGAAATAAGTTAATCATATGATTGAAATAAATAAAATCCTCCTGATCAAAGAATCGGGAAATTTTAAATGTTTTATTTAAAATACACCAGTGACAAAAGTTTAATCTAACTTTGTAAATTTTTTTAAAGTATGTATTTTTAAAATCAAATATGGTAGAAATTATTGTTTCATATGCACACTGAAGAACTAAGAAACAATGGGAAAGTTGAAATTCAGAAAGAAATCAACAAAAGCTTGCGATGAAAAAAAAACTTTGTTTTCTAACCTTAGAAGCTGACATGTGAAGCCATTCTTTTTGTTGAAGAAGTAGTTTTACAATGTAATTTGTAATGAAATAGTAAAATATCGATGAAAAATATAAATTTTTGCATTGAATTGGTTTCTTATGAAATTCTTTTCATAACTTTTCATAACATATAAAGGGAAAAAATAGCGGAAAATAGAGAAGACTAGTAGCTGCAATAAAACAGAAAAATTTATATTTTACCGCTTCAATAATATTTCATAATGTTTCAATAATAAATTCCTAATATTTCAATAATAAATTCCCAATATTTCAATAATAAATTCCTAATATTTCAAACTGTTTCAATAATAAATTCCTAATGTTTCAATAATATTTCATAATGTTTCAATAATACTTCATAATGTTTCAATAATAAATTCCTAATGTTTCGTTATATCTGTTGATGACTAGTCGCTTAAAATCAAGAATTATAAAAAGAATGAGCAGAGTGACAATTTCATATACTAAATCACAATAATCTGTTTTAAATATGATTTTGAAGTCAAGAACTTAGCAATCAATACGAACTATTTTATATCTATTCGAAATAGGACTGCCTTCAAATGATAAAAATAAAATAAACATTTCAAATAAATCTAAAAATACACCTTTTTTAACAGTTCGAAAAATAATAGTGACGGTCATTTTAGTGATGTCTAAAGATTGCAATTCAAACGCACAAATTAATGAACTAAACGTAAATCCAAATTTTCCATCTGTTTCAATAATGCAAGAAACAGAATACAACACAGTTCAGAAATTTGAATCTTTATTTTATTATTGCGGACATTTTTAACGAAATATAACATACTTAGTATTTGAACTATACAGCGGATTAAAAAATAAAAACCCGATACCTAAAATGAATGTAAACCTAAAATGTTCCGATACCACCAATCGAGGTGAACGTATTTCAGGAGAGTATGTTCTATAGAACATTTTTATGGCTCACAGACTCCTGACAAGCTATTGTGTTCAGTTAAAATGGGTGGCGAGGGTCTGGGAAGGTCACAAAAGGGGGATTTAGTTCATGGAGGGAAGTATATGATATCAGTAAATCACGAAAATGATCCCCGATCCTCTACATTTATATAATTTGTATTTATTTGAATCTCGTTTTACCCTTTATTTATGAATATACACTATTCACAAAATAGATGAAATCATAAATTGGAAAATATGTCCGAACGGATAAATATTTGCTTTGGATAAATTTTTCATAGATTTTATTTTCTTCACGAATTATGAAGATTAGTTATGGCAAAAAATATGCCATTTCATCAAAATGAATACGCTTATTAAGTGTTTGGTTTGTCGCTGTACGGTCATCTTGTGCACACGAGGGCTAAACAGACCGGGCGAAATGATAAAAGTGAATGAAAGCATGTGAAATGATAAAAGTGAATGAAAAGCATGTGAAATGATGAAAGCATATGAAAAATAAAAGTGAATGAAAGCACGTGAAATGATGCAAGCGAATGAAAGCACAATTTTTATAATAAAAAAAAAAAAAGTTAAACTTATTTTTAAACATAATCATTAGTATTTATTTTTATATGCTTAAATGAATATATTACATAACATTTTTGGTTATTTTAATTATTTTAATGCAATAATTATCAATATAATTTTAATAACAACTATCAATGTTAGATTTACAGTTATTGAATTGTTTTGTTCTTAATATTGTGTTCCTATCATACCTTTCTTTGGCGAGCTGTTTATTTCCGCATCAATTTTGCTTTTTAAAATAAAACAAAAACAAAGAATACAATGGTGTAGATATATTTGATAAAATTACGTTAATGCATAAATAAAAATGAAATTTCATTATCATTATCAATGTAAATTTTGAATTAGTAATTGAAAGATATTTTTTGTTTTAAAAAAGAAAAACATGACAATTGTAATAAGTTACACTTATTAAATTAAGTCACCTTTTGATTAGATTTTGCAACTCTTCAGAAAAATATGCAGTCAGATCGCATTTTAAAGTTGACATCAAACTATATTCCTTATAAGCTTATTTATGTTTATTCCTTATAAGTTTAATTAAGTTTATTAATATTTCATTATCATTAATGACGATTAGGTAAATTTTGAAACACTAAATAGCACAATAACAATAGTGAGACATTTTTTTTTTTTTTCTTTGAGGAAAGAAAAACATATTATTTTTTATTATTGAAATACTGGGATATATAAAAAGATAATTGCATTTTTTTTTTTCTCCTATTGAACCTCATGTTAAAAATTATTTATAATTCATAGAGTTGAAATGAAATAATTAATTTTACGATATAAAATCAATAATTTTACAATACATAATTGTCGACTTATATGATTTTTTTTTGCTTGTTATTATTATTTATTATTGTTACTTACTATTGTTTTTAAAACTATATTTATTATTTTTTATTTTATAATTATAAGTAAATTTTATTGAATGTCAAAGAGTCATAAACATAATCAAGATTTTTTATCTAGAATTACTTAAAATTGTAAATTTTCATTTTCCAATTTAACTGAAAAATAAGAAATTATAATTCATTCATTTCCTAAAGCATCTTTCTACATACGTAGAATATTAACTTATATCATTTAAGTATCGTTTAATTTTATAGTATTTAACTTATTTATGCATAAAAAATCTACAAATTAATTGTATCTTTTTTCTCCAAGAACAGTTTGGTATAAACTGCAATAAAATGACATTGATGATGACGTAAGATTATTTACATTTTTAATTTTTATAACTTCTAAAAATTCTGCGGATGTGATTATATTAAGTGTACACTTTTAGATTCAGTACTTTGAGTATAGTACTATTGTGGTTTTAAAGCAATTTTTAATATAAAAGTTTTAATTAAGTTTAATTAATTAAGCTTTAATTAACTGAGTAATTGATTAACATTAATTAATAAAGTTTTTAGAATATAAATTAAGAGTAAATGTTTATATTCATCTTATTGTTTTCTTTAATGATCATTAACCATCGTCCGTAGCTAAGTAGATCTCATTAATCTATCTCATTAATTATCTTAATTAAATATCAGTAATTATATCTCGTTAATTAATTAATTAATCTAAAATATATTGTTCGCTTCTATGTCATAAAATCACATAAATACATGATGTTATTCAAATAATTTGAAATTTGAAAAAAAAATATATTAACTATAAAACCGATACTAGGATAAATTATAACTAACGTTTTGAGGTTTAATTTGCTAATTGCATAAAGCTAAAATATTTCTATGATATTTTAAAGAAAATGCACATATATCCTTAAAACAAAATTCATAAATATCGTATATTCTATAAAAAAAGGTTTCTTCATTGTAAATAATTGGTGATTATAGTTTTAGCTTTATGACAATCTTGCAGTCGCTTTAAGAATAAGAAACCCTTTTTTAAAAACGATTCTTGTTCGTGATTATTATAAAATTGAAATTCATGTTTTAGAAATTAATATTAATATTCTAAATAATAATTAATATTAACATCTAATATTAATATGTGATATAAATGTGATTAAAATGCGTTACAATAAAAAAAATTATATATTTGTTAATATTCAAAATTGAAAATCAAAAAGCAGCTTATTTTTTAATTTATTGACAATAAAGAAATACTTTAAAAAACACTCAACACTTAACAAATTAAAAAGACTGTTTTTTAAATTAAAAAAAAAAAAAAATTTTTAATATTTTTAAAATATATTGAATTGTGCAAAAATAAGATTTTAAAGTAATACAGTATTTCGACTAAATAAAAACTACTTCCACAAGAAGTTAAAATTACTTAAAATATATTCAATTTACATAATAATATTTGCGGGTAGCTATTTCCACCTGTTTAAAAACATTTAAATAATAATACAGAGAACTCATAATTTGTTAAACATATTCAATAATGTATTTAACACCAGATTCCATAAAAATTAATGAAAACTCTAATTATTTCATAAAGAAAAGATTTATTAATTTATAAATAATTAAGTGCACTAGCCTTAGAGCAGTAGGAAAGTTAATACTTTTTAAAAACATTTAAAATATTAAAATTTTATGAATACATTCAAAGGAAACACAATGTAAATACTAACTGTATAATGGAATAAATTTCGGTCTGAAATTAAAAAAAAAAAAAAAAATTTTTACTAATGTACAGTTGAAAATCCCTTAAACAAGAAGTGATAAATGAATGTATTGAAATGAAATATATTTTTTTATCCTAATATAAAATCTATATTTTTAATAATTCAAGGCTTCATTTTACTCTATTTGCAAAATGATTATAAAAATACAAAATTAACTTTTCTTACCGATTGTTCAATTTTTATAAATAAATATTCTGGTATATCTTTAACATCCAAAATAAAATTTCGGGTTTTGTTTGTATCAGGTTTATTGCTGGAATTGCATACAAGATGCAAAAAAAAAAAAAAAAAAAAATTATCTCTTTTTCATCTTTTGTTTTTTTGGAGAATTTCCAACAATTTATGGGATTCTTCGATTCCATTAGCTAAAGCATTCATTTATAATGTTAGGACTTTTATATTGTTATAATAGCATGGGCTCATCTGCTTTGCATTTCATGATCATCATTATTTTCGGGCAGCGAATTGGAACAGACACGGAATCATCACAAAAGTTGAACCCCGAGCTCTAAGAATTTACTGAGACGAATGGGTTAAACCTTCCTAGAGTCAAATGTACAATTTCCGCTTTAAATGTTATGTCCCACTATACTTCAAGACATTCAGATCTTCATGATTTACGACGAATATGTTATAGTCAGTGGTTACAGACGTGTTTTTATCATTCACGGTTTTGTGGTAACAGGTAATTTTCATGGCAGGTAAATACTGGAGTGTGTTATGAACAAGTAAAGACGATGGAAAGGGCTGTCCCATAAAAAATTTAAACCGAATTCAATGAAAATTCTCAGACACTCTCCCTGCTCTTCGATTGTATCATTTTTAAAAGATAAATATTGTGACATAATGTTTACGAAATGAGTAATTTGTGGTTTTAAAATCCTCTCAAATATCAGGTATTGAAAGTTAAGGGAAACTGTTTTATGTATTCTTTTTCTTTATATTTTTATTTACACTTTTATTTTTGCCAGAATCATTCACTGTTTTTACAATTAACATGTAACTGAATTACTTATTTTTAATTGATGCACTTTTTCTTTTTTAAATTATCAGTGACTAGTGATATAAAGGCAAAAAGAAACAAAAACTGTTAAATTATGCAAAGCAAACTAAATATGCTTCCTTTAAAGTTAATAGTGATTTTATCATTCTTCCTAATGAAATTTCATTTCCATGTATGCGTTCTTCTAAATATTTTCATCAGGTTAGGTTATTGCTTAACTGATTTACAGGAAGATGGATTATAAATATTAAAATTTTTTTTCTCTTTAAGGGAGGGTGAATATTTTTTTTATATATTTCATCATCATCTCACTTCCATCTTCTTTACCTACAGAATCGTTGCTTAAATATTAACAATATCTCCCTGGAGAATTTCTATCAATTAACTATATTGATAGAGAACTATATCATTAACAATATCTCCCTGAGAACTTCTATCAATTAACTATATTGATAGAGAACTATATCAATTAACAATATCTGCCTGGAGAACTTCTATCAATTAACTATATTGATAGAGAACTATATCAATTAACAATATCTCCCTGGAGAACTTCTATCAATTAACTATATTGATAGAGAACTATATCAATTAACAATATCTGCCTGAGAGTTTCTCTAGAAAAAGAAAAATATCTTTGCAAGTATTGGATATCAAAGAAATTATGACTGAAAAAAAAAAGCATATTAGGAAATTATAGTTAGGAATTATCACTGGAAAAAGATATAAATATTATCTATAAATCTATTTTCTATATCTATACTTCTGAAGTATAGATAGTATTCATACTTGCGTAGATAATTTAAAAGTTTAAAAAGAGGGATTTTGAATGTCAATAATTGAACGTACTTCTTACTTTAGAAGTTTGTCAAAAATGGAGATGTCTTCATTACCGAAATTTCTGGCACAGTCGATCCATCATTTAACTTTTCTGTACATGCCAGAAACGGAATTCAATTGTTTCATTTATATTTTACCAACATCACACACTTGCCTTATCGTACTACCAACTCAAAGTGTTCATCAAAGCTATTTTATTAACTTAACATCAAAAGAGCTGATCATTGTTATTTAGCTAAATTACCACCTCAAAACTCCGTCATTGCTAACGGCCACCAAAAGTGAACAAAAATTACAAAATATCTAACATTAAATGCATTTAATATTTTATATTATTTATGCTACTATAATGATTGTTGTTGTGGAATTGTAGTTGCTGTTTGTGGAATGTTCCAAGAATATTAAATTGTGAATCGTTCTATACAAAGATAATCAAAAAAAAAAAAAATAGGAATGTTCCTCACCGTACGTTGTTGCTTTTAATGCAAGGAAAAGAATGTGAACTTATGTAAGTTACAAGAATCTGAGACATTCGTGGATCTGGCTTTGCTTCAAGTGATAATGTCAACGTCTGAGGTGGGATTCCACTTTATCGTCTTTTATACCATGCCAAAATAAAGATTTTCAGCCCCAACGAAATATTTTTAGGCTCTTCCTGACGTCCTGCATTTATTATTTTTTTAAACACCATAGCCAGTAATATTTAGATCCAAATGTGCAAACTTTCGTTTCACAAACTGAGACAATAATATCAATAGACACTACATTATATTTATTTTATAAAAACAGTATGCATATATACGAATCATTCATTGGCTTAAATCTGATCATAAATGTGTTTTTTTTTCAACAACAAACTATTATCTAGTATTTTTAAAATTAGTACTAGTACAGATGATGTTTATGAGATTATATCTTTTCTCAGTACAAAACGATATACAATATCGGATAAAATATCAAATTTTTAAAAATGCTGTACTACAAAGTTTTCGGATTCACTTAAAAGCGAACATTTGTATATTCATAATTCATTAAATAGTGTATCTTATTCTATGTAATCTCTCTAACTGTTTGTACATAATTTCTTACACTTTGATAAAAAAAAAATATGTCAAGTTACTTACTAAATCTAAGTAATAATAAGTTTGATATGATGCCAATAATTTTTGTTCATTATTAAATTTAATTCATTTAACGGAATAAAACAGAAAAATCAAGGTGCTTAAAAATATAAACACAAAATTAAATAAAAGTTAGAAAACACAAAAAAAATTTAAAAAAAAAATTAAAAATTATTCAGCTTGAAATTTTGAAAATATACAAAAAAACATATATTCATTGAGGAATAATATTTTCGTTGAATATTATTTTGATATTCATAACATTTAATTAAAAGTTGTACTGTTCATCTATATTTATACCATTATAGATAAATAACAAGACATATATATATATACATAACATAGACATATATATATATATATAATATCATTTTATGTCATTATTATACATAAATAAATAAGTAATATTTGATAGACGATAGTAATATATTTTATCTCACTTTTTCAAAAAAAAAACGCTTGTCTGAAATAAAACTTATAAAATAGTGTTAAAACTAAATATTCATTGAGTATATAAATTTTCAAATTTAAAAATATAATAATACATTTACAAAAGCTAATAATATCAAGAAACCCATTCAAAATAAAAGCACAATATAGTTCTCATTTTGTTAAAGTTTAAATCTAAATAAAGAATTAAAGAGAAAAAGGTTTTTTCATATTTTAAGAATAAATTTATATTTCAATACATAATTTAATATAAATACACTTTAATCATTAATTATATAGAGTAAAAATGCCCATTAATTATACAAAGCTAAATACAAATTATAAATAAGTTGAATCATTATGATTATACATTCTTCCTCAAAATCTAAATTTAAAGATTTTGCATAAATGGTTCTTCGAATTTAAATATTTTGGGTTATTATTTTGAGTTGCTCGATTAAATAATAATCTTGAATTATTTATCATCAGAAACATTCTGAACTAAAAGCAACATAGTGGATTTGGTATAATTTACAAATTGAATAAATTAATCATGAATTGAATTTCAAATTACTAGCAGAATCAATTGATCAACAATCAAACAATTTTACATAATATAACACTTAAAAATTGTAGTATTTCACACATTGTACTTATATAATCTAAAAATCAAATAAAAATGAAATATAAAAAGCAAAAAGTATCAAAAAATTTTTAATCTGTGTTTGACAGTTATTACAGTTATTAAGAATTTTTCAAATAATATATTATGAGCAATATTCATACTTTTCACATATTAAATCTCAATGCTTAATATTATGCACAATCGAAATTTTGAATAACTTAAAATAAATTCAAAATGCTAAATAAAATTTATAATTTACTAGATTTGGTTGAATTAAGCTAAAATTAAAGAAATTTAAAACCTTTTTATTAAATACCATGCAGCATTTCCATTTTATAATAGAATTCGGCAGCGATTTTACCATTATCTACAAAAAGTAAGTAATGCATGAATTCATGTTCTGGAATTTTCACCCATCACTCATATTCTGAAACATTCTGAAACATATTCTCAATTCAATGTGTTCTTTTCTTCACTCAAATTCTAAAACATTAATTTAGAAACTTTTTTTAATTCTTTAGATAATTTCGAGTATTGCATTTCAAACGAAATGAATTCATCTAGGAAATACTTTTTTAAACATATTGAAGATTTATTTAATTTATATTTTATTGTATTTTTTGCACGTAAAATCATTTGAATAGTAACATTCATGCAATGCTTGAATTTTTTCAAGTCAGCACTTGAAAAATATTATAGCAGCTTGTGTTTTCAATAAAGTACATTAATTTATTTTTTGTTGTTATTTTCATGCAAAATCATTTTTGTATAGTCCATTCATAATTATTACTGAAGCAAAAATGAGATAGACTTTAATACAACATTACAGAAATGAAGATCTAAAAATGATTTATAAATTTTTTTTGTACTTAAATTAATTTTAATATGTTTCCATACAAAACTTTTCTGTTCGAATTATTATTTTGAAAGATAAAAAAATATTATGAAATATAAAAAAAACCATGATTTATAACATTATAATAGGTTGAGCTACCAGAAATTGAATCACCATACATTTAGAATACAATACTCTTTATCCTTTAAGATTATAAAAAAGCCAAATATATAATGATATCCAGGCATGAATGATATTTTTAATCTACAAAATAATTAGATAATGACTAAATTTTTACTTATGAAAATCAATAACTTCCCAAGCTGATATCACTCTGAAAAAAATATGAAAAATAAATTTTTTAAATATCATTTTACATTTCAGACTTACAGAGAAAAATAATTTTTAATGAGAAATTTTTAAATAATTTTAGACTTTCTTATATTAGAAATTTATTATTTATTATTTATTTTATTTTTATATAATTTTTGTTATATTTTATTTTTGTATTTATTTTTATATTTTTTATATTCTTTTTTATTTATTATTTATTTAACAAGAAACCCTTTATTTATTTTTTTTATTATTTTTATTTTATTTATTATTTTTTATTTTTATTTATTTTTTTATTTTTATTTATTTTTGTATGTCTATAAAACAAATTTCAATACTCAAACAAATTTCCATTAAATACGTTTTTAGAGAAATATAATGTACATTAAATAAATAAATTAAACATAGCAAATTAAGTTTGAAAAAATTGGTATCAAATTTCAATAACAAAAAAGACGTTTTTTTTTCATTAAGTTAAATAAATTCAAAGTCATGAAATTAAATTTTAACTATTGTTTTTTTTTTTTTTTTCAATATTTACACTTCATCCTTATATTTAACAAACAAAATATTGTAATCAATTTCAAATTGTGGAAGTCAAAATTCTTTTCTCTATTCATTTTGGATTGAAATTACATTAATCAACTTAGAGAGTAAAAATATTCCTTTAAAAAGTACTATTCAAAGAACAAATATCACGATGTTGTTCAATAACATTCGATTTCGTGTCCCAAGGCTATTATCGGATATGCATCTTATTCAGAATTGATTGGAAGCCATGACTTAATGGTGGAATATCTTATCTTTTCAAAAGTACTTGGAAAACAATATGTTACTAGAGACCTGATTTTTATCTGATACCGATGAGAAAAAAGCGAAAACATCATTTGGAGGTTACTTATTGTAACACTGTTATCGTTGAATAAATATTCAATCGACTGAAAAAACTTTTACAGGATTTTTTTTTTTTATTATTAAATTGCTTTAAATTTGGTAATAAATTACTGATTTTTAGTACAGATTATTGTAATTTTTAGTTAATTTATAATTAATTAATTTTAAGAACATGTGAAAACTGTTATTTTATTTGTTAATAAATTTAGCTTCTTTAAATTGTAAATTAATAAAATTTGACAAATTAAAACTGTGACTTATTTATAGAATATGAAGCTGATTAATTATTCATTATCATTATCCTTAAATAAATATTCAATGGACTGAATAAAACTTATTACATGATTAGTTTTTTTTTATTAATTTAACAAAAATAAATCGTGTAATTAGATTATTATCATCAAATTATTGTAATTTTTTTAGTTAATTTATAATTAATCAATTTTAAGCACATATGAAAAGGGTTATTTTATTTGTTAACAAATTTACTTCTTTAAATTATAAATTAATAAAATTTGTCAAATTAAAACGGTGACTAAGTCATAGAATATGAAGCTGATTAATTATTAAGATAATAATGAAATGATTTCAAAAGCTTCTTTTACAACCATAATTTATTTATTTATTTCAGTTTATTTATTCATGTTTTTTGTTTAATTTTATTTGGTATTTTTTGCTGCTAAAAATATAACATAAAAATTTATTTAAATTATAAAAAAATTTTATATACAAATCATTTTAGATAAAAAGGTAACATAACTTTTAATTTTTTTATTTTATTTATTTATTTATTTATTTATTTATTTTTTTTTTTTTTATTTATTTATTTATTTTTATTTTTTATTTTTTTTTTTTTGCTGCTACAAATATAACACAAAAATTTATTTAAATTATAAAAATCTTATATATCACTTTAAATGAAAATGTAGCTTAACTTTTGCTTTATTTATTTAAAATGGTGTATAACAATTTTTCATAATCTGTTATATATCATCTGTTTTATATTATATATCAAATTACATAAGAAAAAAAAAGGTAACTTAATTTTCGCTTTATTTATTTATAATGGAGTATATCATTCAATGTGTTCCTGAACTACAAATAAGTCTTCTGGCTCATGCGAAGTTGAAACTGTTAATTATTTCATTTTTATTTTCATTTTTTTTATTTATTTATTATTATTTTATTTATTTACTTTTTTTTTTTTTTTTTTTTTTTTTTTGCTGCTACAAATAATAACATAAAAATTTATTTAAATTATAAAAATCTTATATACAAATCACTTTCAATAAAAGGTAACTTAACTTTCGCTTTACTTATTTAAAATGATGTATAACAATCTTCTTTAATATGTTATATATCATTTGATATGTTTCTGAAGTACAAATAAATCTTTCGCACATGCAAATAGTTGAATATAGTTATTCGAATATTAAACACAAATATGGAAAATTTTTATATCAGAACATAGAATTAATGGGAGAATATGAAACTGTTACTTATTTATTTACTTCCAGCTCAATGTTTTCGCTTCTTAACTATAAATATGAGAGCTAATTTTTTAAAAACTGCTTTACAGGGTTTGTTCCTCCTGTATAACAAATTTGAGTTATGGTAACTAAAAGCACTGAAGCCTGAAATTCATTCTTTCACAGACACATACAGATGTAGGTTTATCGTGTTGTATTTATTTTTTCTTTCAAACCAAATGCGTCAATTTCTATAGAAGCATAAATTCTATCTCTCAGAAGTCTGGTGTTTTTTTCCCTAAAAAGGAAAAATACTTTATTTTCGAATAAGATCCCGTTTAGCTTGTTTTTCTACGGCGCCTTTTACTCCGTTCAGTTTTTGTTTTTTTATCCATTTCATTTGTATCACTGTGACAAATGTTTGTTGGGAGCATCTCTTTCTCTCCAAATCCCCCATTCGAAGAGCTCTTCTATGATCACACACATGCATTTCAACACTGAAACCATCCATTAGACTCTGAGACAACGAACGAGAAAATTAAGTTCATAGGAAACAAGAATTACGCATGCGAAATGATGCAGGGACATTAGAATGGTAAGCTAGTAGTTTTTACTGATTCTAGAAAAATAAAAATTTTCAATAAAACCCAATTTAAAATATTATCCTAACCCGAATTCTTCTCCCCCTTAAAAAAAACTTGATTGAAAACAAACCTAACTTTGTTTTGAATGAGTCTTTAGTTTGCCAACAAGAGTAACTGAATTTTAAATGTATATCCTATTCAAAAACAATAAAATTCAACCAATATATTTCGAATCACAAATCACTTAAATATAAGTGTTGTTACTTTATTGTGTTAAAATTATAAATAAAATTATCAAATAAAAGTATTGCCCACTTTTTTTTATCTCGTTAATTGCTTAACGAGATAATAAATAATTGATAATAAAAGTATTTCCTTCAAAAAGATTTTTCTTAAAAATTAATTTGTAAAACTGAAAGGAAACTGATTTTCCGTGGAGAAACTGATCTCATATGAGGCCCTAATTAGAAAGGAGATATGATTACGCTTACCTCCTCCGATCCTTATCTTCCTTGATGGCTCTTTCACTACTAAAATGACCAATGTCCATGGACATATCCTCCGGGTTGGAGACCCGCAGGGCCCCGCGTGGCCATCGGGGCTTTCGATGCCCACTGGCCCATGTCGGGGGACCTGTCTCCTCGGTGTGAGATAAGCCAGTTTGTTCGGCTACGGGTCCGATGGAGAAGTTAACGCTGTAATCCCTACCTGTGGACAGGACGCGAGCACGGCAAAGAGTGCCGCAGTAGAATCTGTCATTAAGTGGCCGTACAACAATGGTTCGGCTGTCCATCAACCGCAGGTATTGTCTCGGGCTTTTTCTCTCACATCAATAACACTCTAACACATACAATGAAGTCACCACGGAGGCAGGCAATTAAAGGGTAGATCTTCCAAATGTATATAAAAACAACTCGAGGTTTGCTCAATGCAAATAAACAAAGTGGCAATGATGCTCGCTGGGGTTGAGGAGTTGACCCGGTTTTTGCCTCGCTTTCCTTTCCCTCCCTTTCGAAAGAGGCGAAATGTTGATTTTTTTTTTTTTTTTTTTTCTTTTTTAATATCGGAAAGCCTCGCTTTTACATATGTATGCCACGAACTATCAGCCGGCCGGACATTGCCTTCCGGAAGGACTGTTTTCAGGGGTAAGTGCCCCTAAGAAAACCCGGAAAACATTCACCAAGCAACCTGACCATCTATATGAGATTTTCTTTTCGATATTTTTCATTAAATAATCTTGTAAACTTCCAAGTTTTCTATTATATATGTTATGGAAAATGTGATGGAGATGGAATAAAATAAACATAGCGAATTAAGTTTGAAAAACCTGACATGAAAGAACGTTTTCTTGTAAATTGTATTCATTCTTGTAAATTGTATTCAATTCTTGTAAATTGTACAATTCATCAGATATTCAAGCAAGCAATATATTGTTTATCAATTTCAATTAAAGGGTAGCTCTTCCAAATGTATGTAAATCAGCTCGATATTTGGTTAATGAGGCTCACTCGGATTGAAGAGTAGACCTGGTTTTACCCTAAATTTGTCAAAAATTTTCTTTCAAAAGAAAAACGCTGGTCTTATATTCCACTTATGTATAACACGATCAATCAACCGAGGGGAGATGAGGGGAAGACATTGTTTTCTTGGAGGGCTATTTAAGGGTAAGTGTATTTACGTATCGCATGGGAGAAACCAAGTAAGCACCCACCAGGCAATCTGAATATCTATATGAGATGCTTATATGCAGTGCTTGATTCACCATCGAGTTTCTATGTTTCTGAAAGCAGTGACTGCAATGGACGTCGCCAGTGCATTCAAACCTGAAGATTCTTATTCGTGGTACATTACTACTGTACCACGAGTCGGGACACAAGTTTCATTTTGGATACACTTTTATCATCTATAATTATCAATAATGTCTGAGGAATGAGTTCATAACAAATATTATGATCTTAGAGTTGCAGGAAGGCAATAGTTTTTTTTTTTTTTTTTACAATAAATATGCCACTTTGAATTCAAAAAGTTTTCAGAAAAACCTTGGTGTGAAGGAGGCTTCGCTTTGAAATATACATCAATTTATTAATTCAAGTTACAATTTTGCTGACAGCACTTTAAATAAAGTATTTTATGTTTTGATAAATACATTTTTAACTATTCATAAATAATTCCTTACATAAATATATGCAAAAGGCCATTATTTATTGAAATAGTTAAAAAGTTGTCAGCAGTTATTGAAAAACTGCTATTTAATTTCCATGTCGTACATTGTACATGTGTTATGACTAATTTAATTCCTAGTTTTAGAAATCAAAAAATTACAAACATGAAAAAAAAAAATAGTACAAACATAACAAAAATATCATCAATTTTATCATCAATTTTATCAAATTTTATAATAATATAAAGTTCAATTAAGAGTTCAGAAATTTATTTTTGATTTTGTAGATGGGAGGGGAGATTATGTATTACTCGCAAAATTTTTATTTTGTTTTTAAAATATATTTAGATAAATCCTTGATGTGAGTATTTATAAATAAAATTTGTAGCATTTTTTTAACATCGGGGATTTCGTGTTTCACTTATATATACCATGAAAAACCCACCGATTGACAATAGGACAAATGAAAAGGCTCCCAAATATGAAGTTGCATATAAAAGTGAATTCACATTTTAATTATAGTTATGAATACCGAATTTTAACTTATTATCCTTTAATTCCTAACGAATTACAACACGTGTGATTTATTGAAGTATTACAACATGATAGAGTAGATTTCAAAAAGTAGTTGATTTACATGGTTTAGTTTAGTTTCTGTCGTTCTACTGCTTTTCAATTATATATTCATGTACATTTCTGTTCAAATTTTCTTTCCAATGTTGGCTTTAACTATTTATCCCCTTTAACTAAAGGCATTTTATCATCCATTTTTACTAATTTTTATTAATAAACAAAGCAAGGAAGGTCCTAAAATATGAGCCGTTATACCAAGGGACGCAATATGGCGAATCTCGTAGAAGACCGGTAATCCGCTGAAAACTGCAAATCATTCAATCCGATTTATTTTATTTACTTCTACGTCAATTGGCTGATCCAATCACAAGCATTTTCATGTTAATTCTTCAAAGGAACAACAATGAATCAATTTTTTTTTTTTTTTTTTTTTTTTTTTTTTTTTTTTTTTGTCTTCTTCAAGTTTTCTCATACGATTTAATATTTATCCTTTCTTCCTTTATTTGCGTTTACGATACTGTATAAAAATATCACTTTCGTAAAAGTTGTTTTCAATCAGATTTCATCATCAGATTTATCAGAGTTATATCAATGGGAATTAGATAATCAAAATACGCTGAGTTGATCGTGATTGCAGCAAGACAAGTATCCGTGTATTGAATTACGCGGATCTTCATTTGTCAATTTGTTTTTCTTTTTGCAACCAGTTTTCCCGATAAAATTGCATTGAAAACATTTTATAATAGAAATTTTCAGGCTTTTTAAATTTCAAAATCTGCTTGCTTTCATTGATCAACCTGTCCCACGAATTCCCTGTCAGTTTCAGATAATACATATTTTTATTTCTTTTAACCCGATGTGTAATCATCAGATACATGATCTACATATTTCCTACTTGTATACAAACATTTTTTGCGTATTCGTTAATGTATTATATTTTATTGTAGAATGAAACGTGAAAATGTTAATGTTTATTTTACTACGTTAAATTAATTTTAAAATATAAATAATTTATATTTTATTATTTATGAAAGTCTAAGTTATTTAGTTAGTTCTTCGTATTGTCTTCTTTTTTATATCTTTCAATTTGACTATACAACATTAACAATTTTAGAGAATTAAAAACAACTTAATATTTTATAATAGAAATTTTCAGGCTTTTAAATTTCAAAATCTGTTTGCTTTCATTGATCAACTTGTCCCATGAATTCCCTGTCAGTTTCAGATTATACATATTTTTATTTCTTTTAACCCGATGTGTATCTGTGTATCATCAGATCTACATATTCTCTACTTGTATACAAACATTTTTGCGTATTCGTTAATGTATTATATTTTATTGCGGAATGAAACATGTGAAAATGTTAATATTTATTTTACTCCGTTAAACTAACTATAAAATATAAATATTTTATATTTTATTACTTATGAACATCTAAATTATTTAGTTTGTTCTCACTATTGTCTTCTTTTTATATCTTTCAATTTGACGATACAACACCAACAATTTTTGGGAATTAAAAACAACTTAATACACAATTTAAAAATATAAATAAATATCTAATATGTATTATGCTCAGTAAAGCTAAATGAATAAGTTGCGAATTTCTACAAGTGCATTATTTATATGATACATTTCAAAGCATAATTTGTAAATCCGTTTCTATAGATTTCTTTTGCAACTACTTTTTTTGCAACCACTCTTTTGTAACTACTCTTTTGTAACTACTCATTTGCAACTACTCTTTACAACTACGCAGAAACAAAATGCCTGCGAATAAACTAATATTACGATACTATTTTAAAAATTCTATTAATATGATAAAAAATATATTTATCGGAACTGTTGAAATATATTTTATTTTTAATAAATTAGCATATATTATTTTTTATAAATTATTTTATAAAAAATATATTTGTCGTAACTGTTTATAATATTTGACTTTTTAAAAGGCTCAAACAAGCATGGTGGACGACGTGAAATAATTTAACTCACTCGAAGAGAAGTAATAGTTAGACGGAAGTGGCATTAGTAATAATTTTAATTATTAATTAATTAATGATTTCTTTCATATTTGTTTATGAATAAATAAATATGATTAAATAAATATGATAGTTTTAAAATTTCTTCGATATTCAATTTTCACAATAAATATAAATGTGAGATCTGATCTCCAAAGTGCATTAAGAAGAGTTAAAGCTGGGAAAAGAATTTGTGTATTTTTTTCATAAAAATAAAAACTACTGAATAAATTTAAAAAATATATAAAAAATTACTGTAATTACATTTGACAGATAAAAAAACCTGTTTTTCTCGTTATTTTACTAATCTAATGGTGAAATGAAAGATGAAGCTAAAAATACAAAAAATTTGAGTATAATCATAAAACTGTATTCTCTATTATATATGTGAATGAAAATACGTAATCATTGAAACAGAAAATGCATACTGTTTTCACAAAACATGCAATTTCAATAAAACTGTTTTAATTCTGATCACTTAATCACTTGATCACTACATCAATCATCACTTTTAAGCGATTCAGCGTTATACAGGGTGTATCAGTGAAAACTTGCTACATATCATCCCAATTAGAGAATAAGCCTCTTTCTGGAGGACTATGAGTATGAGTATATACTATATATTTGTGAGTTGTTTTGAAGAAAACCTCCCAAGATTTAGTTAGGCATTCTGAATGTAATTGTCAAACATTTTATCAAACGACTCATTTTTCAAGCCAATTTTAATGAGAAACCTTTTTAACTCTAACTTTTAAACTATACTACTGGCTGCAGTAACAGTGTAAAAATTTCAATGTTAAATATTATTATATTACTTTTGTCCTACCATTTTATTCCTTAAGGGAAAAAAAACCCTCTTATAATAAAAGCTTCTTCTTCTAATATTCCTTCATTATAAGAAAAATAAAATTACAGAAATAACTTATATTTTTATGAAAGCATTATTTATTTAATAAGAATTCGAAACCTAAAAGTTACACTCAGTTGTAATAAAATGTAGTTCTCTTTCAAGCGTCACAAAAGAGACATTTATAGAAGGGAACTTGTTTTAAATACAACAATGTAATGCTTTAATTGTTAATCACGATACCACATGTAAAAGGTATCTAATAAAATATACTATTGATATACTATTGGTTGGAATATTGAATGAATAACATATAATGTCACTAAATTTATAATTGTTAAATTGATGATTAAAAATTTTGAGAATATAAAACACAACACTCTGTTTCCAAAACGTATACCAATGAGAGTGAAAACCTCTTACGAATGATTAATATAGATAATGCTGATGATAAGTATAAAATCTTAAATGACAGAAATTAATATTATATATTTTAATGCTCATAAAAAAATTTAGGAAAATTGCCATGATTGTAACACAGAAATTTTTATCTTTCTGATTGTTTTCTAAACAATAAAGAAAGTTGCAAATTTCTAACGAGCAATTTCTTTTTGAAAACTTTTACTTTTTTTTTTTTTTTTTGGTATACATTATTGTGAATTCGGTGATAAATTCTATTCAATTCATGTGTATTTGCTCGAAAAAGATAAATAAATCAGTAGCACTTATGTTGGAACAATTTTATGATAAGCTTTTTTGCCTTTTATTTATCTTTCTTTTTCCTTTCCAGTGAAGACTTAAATAAGAGATTAAATTCTAAAACCCCTCATGTGACAATTTTTTATAAAAACTTAAAAAAACAATCTAATTTTATATCCAATCGTATCAAATTGGATTAAATAAAGTTAACAATATTATAATCCTTCTTACATTAAAAGCAATATTTAAATGTTTGGTTACTTTGCAGCTGGCTATTTGATCGAATTTTTATAATTCTTAATCATTTAAGTAGGAATTTTCAAAATAAATAAACAATTAATCATAACAAGATTTCAGAAAGAACTTTTTTTTTTTTAAATGTTCAATAACAAGATTTCAGAAAGAACTTTTTTAAATGTTCAATGAAACAATAAATAAACTTTTTTTAACATTTTATCAAAAATTAAACATACAAGAACAAGTTTTGTTAATAAATTTTTTTCTATTTTGTTGACGAAAATATAAATTACAATTTTTTAGTCAATGAAACAACCTACATAAATAACATTCAGTTTCTGTACTTTTTTTTTTTTCACCTGCTATCACTGTTATGATGCCAGGCATTTTTTAATGTTTGTTAAACATTAATTAATATTTGCAAGATTTCAGAAAGAAGTTTTTTAAATGTACAATACAATTTAAATTTAACATTTTGTCATAAATTAAACAGCAAACAACAGTTAATAAATTATTTTTTTCAATTTTGTTGACGAAAATATAAACTTAATTTTAGTCAAGGAAACAACCTACATAAATAACACTCAGTTTCTATACTTTTTTTTTCACCTGCTATCACTGTTATGAAGCCAGGCATTTGTTTAATGTTTGTTAAACATTATTAATGTTTGCAAGATTTCAGAAAGAACTTATTTAAAAGATCAATACAATGCAAGTTTAACATTTGATCATAAATTAACAGCAAACAACAGTTAATAAATTTTTTTCAATTTTGTTGACGAAAATATAAACTTAATTTTAGTCAAGGAAACAACCTACATAAATAACACTCAGTTTCTATACTACCAGTTTTTTTTTTTTCACCTGCTATCACTGTTATGAAGCCAGGCATTTGTTTTGTTTGTTAAACATTATTAATGTTTGCAAGATTTCAGAAAGAACTTATTTAAAAGATCAATACAATGCAAGTTTAACATTTGATCATAAATTAACAGCGAACAACAGTTAATAAATTTTTTTTCAATTTTGTTGACGAAAATATAAACTTAATTTTAATCAACGAAACAACCTACATAAACAACACTCAGTTTTGTAATTTTTTCACCTGCTCTCAGTATAATTATGCCAGCCATCTGTTTTTCAATAAGAGCATCATTAATATTCATGATTAAAATTATATTCTTCTTTGCTAGTTTAATTTGAATTATTTAGAATTTTTCATAATCATCTTATGAATTTTCTTACAAAAGAACATAAATATATTTTTTTAATAGTACAATTTTATAAATAATTTTAAACTTTGAAAATAATAATAATTTGACAATAATAATAAGAAGAAAAAAAGGCTGAATAAAGCTGAAGAGGCTATATTAAATAGGAAACATTATCAATATTTTGAATGCTTATCGTTATTCTACTGCACAATAAACAACTGTCGTTTTAATTCAACTTATGTTGACCTGAATCATATTAAACAAAATATGTATTTTTCAAATGTTTTCTCAGATAAAGATAAAAACAATGTAGAAGGTTATCTCTAACAGTAACTAAAACTTATTACGTAAACAGAGTTATTACATAAGCACTTTATTTTTGTACCTTTTTTTTACATATGACATAACATTCAACTTGATTTTGTCATTGAATTTTTGTTATTAAAAATAGAGTCTGAAGATCAAAATGCCTTAACTTTTGGTTACAGTAATTTTCTTTTTACATTTATTTTCTCTTTCTTTAGCTTTTGATTTTATCAAATGTAGAAAATTCTCAAAAATTGGATAAATTAGATTTGTATTTGAGTTAAATTATCAAAAATAGTGTCAAAAAAATACACTATATCTTTTAAAAGAAAATTTTCTACTACCTCTTTGAAATTGAAAAGATTCCAGTTAACTTTTCTTTGTGATAATGTCTTTTCTTATTCAATAACAGCTCACATTATAATTTTTGGATTAAGATAAAGTGATTCACAAATATAACTTAATGATTTAATATATCATTAAAATTTATTTTATGTACGAAATATGTATAAATCATACACTCATGTAAAATTTTAATTTTTTTAATATTTCAGATAACTGGTTATATAATAACATTATTATAACCAAATAACATAATATAATTAAGCATTGGTTATAATAATATTATATAATATAATAATTATTATATATAATTATATTATTAATTTTTATATTAATTAATATTATAAACTGCTTAAAATTATGCTTAAAACAATATTATTTAACCGAAGTAATTAAAAAAATGGATGGCAATTCTCATCTGATAGGTAACCTAAATAATAATTATAATAATAAATTTTTTTTTTTAAAAACTTTTCTTTTAAATTAATGAAAATATGTGCTGTATTATTGAAAATTAATTATGATACAAATCATGATCCTAAACCAGAGTAAATCAGTCAACCAAATTTCAGTAACGCCATAACAAAGATTTAAGAGGTAAATGTAATTTTACTTGTTCTTTGACATCAGTTCTACAACAGAACACATTCGAAAATCGCTCTTTGCATGTGTGAGATAAATAGCATTTTGACCAAAAAATTGCATATTTTGTTTAACAGTTCTTTAATTAATGTCTAGAGACCATTTATTTCCAATCCTGTGTTAACTTTGTGCTTGTATATTAATTATATGTAATCAGAAATGTTGAAAACATTATGTACAATACGTTTTGGCAATTCTCAAGAAAAGAACCTAAAACACTACAACATTTTAAATTATTTTCGAGTTTCGTAAATAGTTGAAAAGACATTATTCAATAAAAATACAACAACTACTCGCGCAACCGGTTAGTTTTATAATTACTCTGATTATGTGAGTTATTCATTAATTAACTTTAAATTAATTACAATTAGTCGAATAATTTCATCACGTTATTTTCTACAATGAATTGCTAATGATATTTAATACTTAATATTGTTTATTTTAAATTTTATCTAACTTAACACTTTTTCAGAAAACAGATAGTTGGATACCAGAAAAATAATTTAAACACATTTAGAGGACAAGGAGAAAAATTGGAACTCAATGCATAAAATTTTTTTGAACTACAGTGCCATCTATCGACACTTTCAAGAAATTAGTAAATTTTTTTTCAAACAATGACAATGATTTTTTTTTTTTCTACATTTATTTTACTCTAATATCTGAAATATTTTATCCTTCAATAAAAAAAACAACACGGATATAAAAATAATCGTTGAAAACTGTATAAACTATGCAAAATTCATTCAATTCGAATTTTCACTAAAAGAATGCATTTTAAGCCCTGTGGCGCCATCTAGTAATTAAGAGGAAAATTGCTGATAGAACAGCAGATAATGATTAAGCAAAGTTATTTTTATTCATTTAAGTGAATTATAAAAGTACAGATAACTGAAAAGATATGTTGTTCATATAAAAATGGTGAAATAAATGGAAAGTTTTATTTTTCATTTACATTTACGTTTTTATATTAAACTGTAAAGATCTAATTCGATGTATTTATAAAATTAAAAGTGATTAAAAGTTATTAAAATTAAGTATTGTATCAATGAATTTGAAAAAAAAAAAAAAGAAACATTTGAAGAAATTGTTGATTAAAAACTGAGTGATAGTAAAAGTTATATTGAAAAACATAATATTTAAAATATATATATATATGTGTGTGTGTGTATGTGTGTGTGTGAAGAAATAAATGACATATATTATATGTATGTATATTTAATGCTATGTTAAGGTTTTTCTTTTTTATACATTCTCTTCACGTTTTAATTATGTATTTGCGTGTCAAACGCTTTAGGCTTGTGATAGAGGGCATGTCGGCCCGAATCATATTAAGGAAGTCAAACCTTATAAATCTGAGTATGCTGAGAATATGCACCATAAATCAATAAACTGGAAAGTCTTTCCATTGGGTTTCAAAGAAAAGGTGAAAATTCCAACAGATATCATCCCTGAAAGATGTTATTTCCAAATTGTGGTGGGTTTGGTTATCAAATTTAATTCCTTCGAATTGATAGCCTCTTTGTAGAGATAAACAAAATTCACATTAGAAAAAAAAAAAAAAGTAATCAAACATACACATTTTGAAAAGAGCTCTTAATAATCAAATTGAAAATAAATGGGGAATATCATCGTTATAAAATAATATGCGAAAAAAACCACTTAAATAAGGGTCTTAGTAATTAATTACTTAATTTAAATATTTACACAGATTTTTCAAGATCCGAAATTTACGTTATCAGAATTCTCTCACAATCTACATTTGTTGATAAGAATGACAAAAGTTTTCAATGGGTAAAATAATGTATTTTTTTACAAATGCTTTCACTGTAATTTTGCCTCTCATATCTATATAGTAATTTATAATTTTTATTAACCACTCGTGGTCCAATGGTAAACTGTAACACAATCATTCGTGATTCAATGGGAAACTATGACACTACCATTCGTAACACAAAGTGTCAAGATAGTGTCCTCAAATCAGCGTGTAATAGAGCAGCATTCAATTCTTTATGGTAGAGTGCTCTACAATAACTGCTTGGGGAAAATGAGTACTGTATGACCACCACGAGAACTGTTCCCGCCGCTGTGTCTGCGCGGGGATGGTTGCCATGGGAACAAGTTACATTAGGGGGATAAATTTCTAGCAGGAGAATCCGACGGAAAGTTTGGCTCTATTTCATTCTTGGCGGCAATTTGTGGCTGATAAAAGTAGTTGGTTATTCATCTCTTTCTGTTTTATCAATACAATATTTGTTCCTTACAATCCAGTATCTCGTTTACAACTGCTTTTATTCAGTTTTAACCTTTTAAAACAATATAAATTTCTCGTGCTACTAATTATTTGGAATAAAATGTCCCAGCAACAGACAATAAGTTCTCTTCCTCCAGTTACTATCTTAATGATTATATCATTTTACCAAATACATTGTTAAGGGATTTTACAGCAATAAACAAAACATATTTTCCTTCCGATTGGATGTCTCCAATGCATTAACAATCCGTTTCCCCTCGAAAAATGAAAGCCTGCTGTCAAATATCATATATCAAGTGTTCAGTGCGCCAATGTATCAAACTTGAACGAAAGGCAGCCTAGTCGAAATGAATTTGCTCTACGATAGCATGTGCCAAGTAATTAGCGTACCTCTAATAATAATATAATCCTATAGCAGCGTATAATACATACTCATCTTATATAATCCTATAGCACCCGCTATCCTCCAAACAGCGTGGCGGAATGAGATCTCGTAGTGCTCAGTGCACCAATGTGACAAACTTGAACTAAAACCAACTTACTCGAAATGAAATTGCCATACGATAGCATTTGCCAAGTAAATAGCATACCGCTAATAATAATATAATCCTGTAGAAACATATAATACAGTATATAATCCTATAGCAACATATAATACAGTATATAATCCTATAGTAACATATAATACAGTATATAATCCTATAGCAACCGCTATCCTTCAAACAACGTGGCGAAAAGAAATCTCATGGTGGGCAGGCAATATATTTAATGGTAATTTTGAGATTGACAACAGAGGGTCTGGCATCGACAGACAGACTGCCTGGCTGGATTCAGTCACCTAATTCCAAATAAGACTTTCAAATGTGGTATTGCTACCCATGAATGTCGGTCGAAAGGCATTTATCCTTTTTCCCATCACGTAACGATGTTACCCAATATAATATAAAGAGATCAGCAAGTTTCTGATTCGACTTCAACGATTAACATTGACGACTATTTTTATTAGTAATGGACGAAAATTACCATCCAAAAGATTCTTCTGTTAGAATACATTTTTCAGTTAATCATTGAAATAACAAGAAAATTTGATTTAGAAATAAATATTATATGTAGAGAAAAATTATTCAGCCACAGTGTGATAAAAATTAATATCGGAAAAGAGTTGCTACAGAAAAGAAAGTTATTATGAAGAATGTGAAAAAAGATTATTTAATTTGTTATCTAATTTTATTTATTTTGATGGCTCGCGGAACCCTTCTAATGACGAACCCTCCCCGCCTTTTTTTGTCGAAAATTAATAACGAGTTAGTTAAAAAACATTTTTTTAATTTTAATTTCATTTTTAACTGCTTTAAAATCGAAAATTTTCAAAATTTTAGCTGTAATCTTATATTCGTTATTTAGAGTGTAAATAATATAATGTTTGTATAGAAATTACAAATAAATGTTAAAATTGTAAATAAATATTTATTTAAAAAAATTTTAGGAGTAATCTTATAATTTTTTATTTAGAAGGAAAATAATATAAATTAATTCATTTTATATATACAAATTATAAAACAGCAATTAAAAAAAACATTTTCTAAAACAGCAAATTACTACCTTAAACAACAGTTTAACTGTTAAACCGACAACACTACATAAATTACATTAGTTAATTTAATAAAATCTGGATTAAATAAGCCTATTATTCAAAAATTCAGAATAATAGAACATACAATGTATAAACAACATCATTTAATAAAAAAAAATCTCACCAAGAAAATAAAAAAACGGAACCTGGCAACAATTACAAATAGTTTAACATTTCTACTAAATGATCTCTTCGCGGTGGCCTTGAATTGTCGCTGATCTCCATTTGAGAACCACTAATCTCTGATCTAAACAAATCAAGATGACGGTGGTGCAACGTCCTTTGGAGCAACGGTGATCCACCGAAGGGTTTTTAACCTATCAGTGGTCAATAAATTCAGTGCGTTTATACACCAACGTGGAAAAGTTTTTTAAGTTAAATGTAGTACTTGATTTATGACGATAGCATGCCTTGGAATTTGTGTGCAGCCCATTCTGAGATGGTAGATGGCATGAATCTATTGAAGTTTGGGCAAAAGAAACTTACCCAATACTGAGAAACCTAAAAACAGGGAAAATAGTGATAAGATCTCCAGTTTTTACCATCCTTGTAAGGATGAATATTATTTCGATATGTCCATGTTATCATACTAAAAGAACTATGTAGAGAGAGCTTGCAAGAGTAGCTATTCTATATGTGGAATATGGAAGAAGATATGGGAAAACTTCAACCAGGTAGTCCAACTGTCAACGCAAGACCCTTTGTCACTGAATCAATTCGTATCCTTTTGCAAATTAACTAGCTCTCGCTATCATAAGACATCAAGTGACACAAATTATTTTTACTAAAATATTGCTGAAGGTACTAATCACTTTCGTAAAACTGCACAACAAATTTGAAAAACAATTATGTAATAAAAAAATAAAACGAAATAAATGAAATCTTTGATTTTCATTTTGCATTTAAGTATTTAGTATAACTAAATTATAAATATTTATGAAAATGTGTTCATTTCTAATCATTTTTTTAAATAAAGTAAAATCATAATTCATGACAAATAAAACATTACAAAAATTTCTCTACTTACTGAAACGCATAAACGTAACCCCATAGTACGCTTGTATATCTCGAAGATATTATCATTGCCTTTGCTTTCTCTTGCAAAACGTGAAACCTCATCTTATGACAACTTTTCAAATTCTTTAGATATGTCTCTCGATTTTTGCTCCCTTTTGAATTTATAGTACTCCAAAACCTGTCTGATTATTTTTAAAAAGTATGTTTTTCTTACACGAAATTTACACTGAATTCTCCCACGACAGATAGATCGATGCAGGAAAATCGGACCGGACTTTCATTGTGTCAAAAATAAAATGGAATTTTCAATTATCTTCAATTTCGGGTTAAAAATCTCTAAGCGGAACTTTCGACTTTCATCATAACATATAAATATCTGTTACGTTTGGGAACCAAAACAACTTCCAGTTTTTCTTTCTTTATTTTCTTTTTTTTTTTTAAAATACATTTCATAGAATTTGTTCAATGTTCTCAAACTAATGATTTGGCAAATTAAAGAAATTAATTCAACTTTTTCAAGCTGGCGGGATGAAAAGCAATTAATCGAATCTACAAGAAGTCACTAATTTTTTTTTTTTAATTAAATTTGTCTTTTAACAAAAAATTCTCTGCAATTCAAGCGTGTATAATTTTGAGGTGATATAGTAGGGGTCATTTGAGTCTTACACTCTTGATGGAGGTCATTCAACTCTTCATTCGAGTAAATCCTTTCTAACGTTTCCAATTTTGGAATAACTTTGGGCATTTATTTATTTTTATTATTATTCGTTTTCAATGTAATCCGAATTAATAAATATGTTTTACTAATGTCTTTAGAATGTTAATTAAGGTCTCATAGTGTCACTAGAGCCTATTTAACATATTTGAGGTTTATGGATTTAAGGAATGCGTCTTATTTGGTGGAAAAGAAGATATGGAAACACATATACCAGAGAGTATTTTTTAGAATTAAAATTATAGCATTAAATATTAATTGTCATATATTAAAGAAGATATGCAATATACCACCCAATGATTTTGCTTTATTCCATCGTTGTGTAAGATTATCAAAAGTATCATATAATCGGTATTTGCCTTATTGGACTAATGTGGAAGATTATTATGTCTCCTATATTGATGGTTATGATATTGTTGTGATGACATTTATTTATTTATTATTATTATTATTATTCGTTTTCGAAGTAATCCTAATAAATGAATGTATTCTACTAATGTCTTTAGAATGCTAATTTAGGTTTCATAATGTCACTCGCGTCTATTTCACCTTTTGTGGCTTATGGATGTAAGGAATGCAGTCTTATTTGGTGTAAAAGAAGATATGAAAACACATATGCCAGAGAGTATTTTTAGAATTAAAATAACAGCATTAAATATTAATTATCATGTATTAAAGAAAACATGCGATATACCATCCAATGATCCTTGTGTAAGATTATAGAAAATGATCCTTGTGTAAGTGCAAGATTATAGAAAGTACTTTTGATTTTGTGTGAAAATGCAAGTGTTTGAAAGTACAATTTTAGGAAATATATATCTGCAAAGTATTCTTTGAAACTTTGATTTGACCAGAATGTAAAAGTGTTTTGAAACTATATCTAAGTTTGTTTGAAATATAAAAACCATGGTGCCAATAATTTTGCTGAACCTTTCAAATATTATTGCTTTTGATTTCAAAGGTAACCTGTATTTTTTATATAAAAGTTTCTACAATTTTAAGTTCATTGATATTATCTTTGAAAAAAACTTTAAAAGACAACATAGAATTGTGAATAGAATGTATGGAATTTCAGTGTTTTGAAACTATATCTACAGTTGATATAATAATGAAATATAAAAACCATGGTCCCAATAATTTTGCTGAACCTGTCAAATATTATTGCTTTTGATTTCAAAGCTAAAAGCAATAACCTTTATTTAAAATACGCTCCATGATAAGATAATTAAAAGTTTCTACCCTTTAAGCAGTTCATTGATATTATAAAACCTTTTCCTGAAAAATACTGTACTTTATGGAAACTGACGACCCATGCCGTTTGAACAGCTGCTCATAAATACTGATGCTAGTCTTTTAACAGACTCCGCGTGATCATTTTCTGACGTACGAATCTTTTTTAAGGTACCAAAACATATTTTATACATTTGTTGTGAATCGAAGCTTTCGACCTCATTTTTGTATCCTGTCAACAATGACTTAAGTCGATAATGAAAGAACTTTGATTACGGTTTTAACTCCTTAATGAATCAGTTATTTTTTTTACAGTTTTTTTTGCTATTTTCTGAACAGTTATTTTTACTAAAATCGAAAGTATGCATTGTTAGAATTATAATTACTATGTTTTTATCCTGTTTTATTCATTTTTTTATAGAAATTCAAATATAGATTTAGCCATTCAGACCTACAATCCTCTGATTCATCGCAAGATCGCCATTTGATACATCGCGGCTATTATCACAAAAAAAAAAAAATGTCTTCATTTTTACTTATTTAAAAAAATATCGGAAGACAATATAACGATATCGGCAGCAGTATTCCAGTAATATTGACTACATAACACGCAACTCCTCCCAGTCTTTTGGGTGCTGAAGGACATCGAATCAAATGTCTATAAATTGCCATAGAATGACTGCTGCCAAACTTTTTACATTAAAATAATTTTTTAAAAAAAATACCTCTTATTTGTTCGTTGCTGTTGGTTATTTGTTGCATCTCTGCTATTATCACAAAAAAATTTCTTTATTTTCATTTATTTTGAAAAGAAATATCGGAAGGCTATATAACGATAACGGTAACGGTATTGTAATAATACTCACTACATGTAATACCACGTAACTCCTCCTAGTCTTTTGGGTACTGAAAGACATCAAATCAAATTATAAAAAACAAAATTGCCATTGAATGAGTGTTGCCAAACTTTTTACTATTATAATGATTGTTTAAAAAAAAAGTTATCTTGGTTTTTTTTTTTTATTATTATTTATTTAGATTTTTTCTGTCAGTAAATCATTTTATTATTACTAACAAAGATATCAATAGTTTTTGCTTATCATATAGATCAATAAATACAAAATGTACTTTATCTTTACATTGAAAAGTATTTTATCTGAAGATAGCTTACTTGATTTGTAATAGCTATTTTATGACCTTTTTTTTTTCTACACATATTTGACTTAAGAAAGAACCTTAACTTGTTATTATGGAAGATGTATTTCAGATGTGAAACATAAAGTCTAAAGTTATCTATACAATCTAAAGTTAAAAAATCTAGTTCGTGTATTTTAAATACATTAAGAAAGTCTGATAATTAGAGAAAAACTTTTAAATTATTAAAAATATATTTATACAGTTTAAATTTAATTTTTTTTAAATTAAATTTACTAAAATTTCAAAACTTCCTATTCAAATTATTAATAAAAAGAAAGTATAGACGAGCGAAAATTGATGAGATTAATATGCTATAAAATAACACATTTTATATAAACACAGAAACTATATTTTTTTCTATGCATTGCATCATACACAGAAAATCTCTCCGAAAAAAAAAGGAAAAAATATTTTCATTCCCGTAATTGTAAAATTTAGGATTATTCAATGAATATAACAGATATTAAGTTTTACTTAAACATGACTTTTTCAAAAAAGCTTATAATAACAGTATGAGAATAAAAATACAAATTGCAATAAGAAAATATATTTACAAACGCTATTAAATGGCATTTTTTAAATGTAAAATAGATTGTAAAATGTTTATTACCTGTAAAACTGTTGTGATAAATTTAAAAATGAATTGGTTCATTTAAACCAAGCAAACATTTTTAATGTTTTTGCGACTGAAAAAACTATTATAAAAATTGTGCTTTTTGCAGAGGTTGTAGGGAGTTATTGTAGAGGTTTTATGAATATCAGAGCAAAAATAACGTTTTTAATATTTGATATGCTTCAGTTGATAAAATCAAATACTTACTTTTATGCAATGATAATTTTCCATAATTCCGTGGCATTCTTGAAAAAGGATCTTAATTCCTTAAACCTCAACTAATACTAAGCCAAGAGGGCTGAACATAGATGAGAAATGACTTATTTTTAAGACAACTTCTTATTTTACTTACTACAAGAATATTTCCTGATATTTAATTAATGTGTTATGCAACTGAACAGAAACAAAGTAATTTAACGCTGCAAGTTATTGAAAAATTTATTATCAAAACGAAACGTATGAGAAGATTTCTGTCTAATTCTTCCGCCAAAATTTATTTAGTAATGCTTTCGCGTTTAACTAAAAGTTTCTATTACTATAAATATATTACTATTAAACAGTTTCTATAAATTCAGAGCATGCAGCAAGATGTAGAAAACCTGATACGCATAAGCAAACCTCACAATATGTCTCAGCCAGAATATTTATTTTTGTTTATTATTATCATTATCATTATCATTTACTATTTAGTATGTAGACAAGTTAACACGCCTTTTACTTCCCAAAAAATCACATTATTTATATTCATCAAAGGGACTTTTGTGTAGTAGTGGTAGTAAGTAGCAGTATGGTTAAGTAGTAGTTTTTAAGTAGGGTGGCTCGGTGATTTAAAGATTTCTATTTGTTAAACATCGGTGAGCCTTGATATACCACTTATGTATCCCCGAACGGCCCACCAACGGGGAATGAGGGGAGAACAGTGCCTTTTGAGAGGTTTTTCAGTTGTAGCTGCCCCGCTTTTACGAGTCGCATAGGAGAAAAATCCAGAAAACTCCCATCAGGGAAGGTTTGAAATATTATACAACCGATAATATTTGAGGTGTGGAGAAAACGCCATGGAAAACGGAACTTACAGTAGTGGTCAACGAAAATGCACTACTTAAATTTTTAATGAATATGGCGGTATGAATTTCAATTGGGTAAATAATAGTGTTGAAAATGAAATATTTTTGTTTGAAATAGGAATGCATGATTGCATTATCGTTTTGTTATTCAATCATACTCCTACTCCTATTCAGCCATACTCATATTTAATATTCCTTTAAATGATAAAATGAGTATTTTTTCTAGTATGCCCAGAAGATACTCTGTTGCATATGCTACAAAGAATGTTTTTACGATGTATTGAGAATGTAGGTGCTCTATGACCATAAAAAACTGTATTATGCCTTTGAAATTCTTTTTCTTTTTTTCTCAAGAGCAATAAAAGAGAGCCCCACTTGAAATAATTTCCATATATTTTTATTCCTTGCTGAATGTCATTAATTTCTAACTTTACATATGCATCATTACGGCGTTTTCATTAATTTCTAACTTTAAATATGAGTCATCATTACGGCGTTTTCATTAATTTCTAACTTTACATATGCGTCATAATTACGGCGTTTTCATTAATTTCTAACTTTACATATGCATCATCATTACGGCGTTTTCATTAATTTCTAACCTTATATCTGCGTCATCATTACGGCGTTTTCATTAATTTCTAACTTTACATCTGCGTCATCATTACGGCGATTTCATTAATTTCTAACCTTATATCTGCGTCATCATTAAGGCGTTTTCATTAATTTGTAACTTTACATCTGCGTCATCATTACGGTGTTTTCATTAATTTCTAATTTTTCATTCAAAGTGACTTCTGTGTAGTAAAGTAGCATTGTTTGGTGATTTAAAGACTGATCCAGGTCAAGGGTAAAAATCCCATACACAAATCTCTGCCGAGTCTAAACAATTTGTTCATTTTTTTTTTTGTGTATTCTGGCAGAATTCTATTACGGGAATGTTGAAAATGCAATACAACAGAGAATCTTTGAGATTCAGGAAGAACGTCGTGGAAAACGAAACTTGCAGAAATGGTCAATAAAAACATAAGACATAATTTTATTTATAAATATAGCATAATAAATTTAAATAGGGTAAATAACGCTATTGAAAGCAAAGTATCTTTTTATTGGTTTGGAATAGAAACGCATGGTTGCATCATCGTTTTTGCTATTGCGTCATCCTTTCAGTGATTGCGTGAGTATTTTTTCTAGTGTGTCCAGAAGATGCGTTGCTATAATTACGACGAAGTATAATGTTGCGAAATATTGAGAATGTATATGCATTATAAGAGTCACACTTGGGATAATTTTTGTATATTTTTTATTCGTTGTTGAATTTCATTAATTTATAACTTTACATTTGCAAATTATATTCGTGATAACATATAGTGATTAATACATAATATATATAATATTATATATAGGGATCACAAGTATGGCAAAATCTGGATAAGTACATTTTCCATTTAACTTAACATTTTCCTTCTCTATAATTTGTATTTATGGGGAACTTCGCGGTAAAAAAAAAAAAAAAACCCTATACATAACTATTCTTTTTGCTTATTCTATTCTGTTTTCCCAACTCTAAAGAAAACAACCATTGCCATTTTATTATTACTTTCACTTTTTGTACCATAGTCTTACAAAGCACACTAATCAAGTTTGCTATACAATAAACAATTTACGGATAACTCTGTGATAAGATAAACCTATACGGAGACGTCACATACCTACTCTTCTTATATTGCTTATTCTATTCTGTTTTCCCAACTCTAAAGAAAACAACCATTGCCATTTTATTATTACTTTCACTTTTTGTACCATAGTCTTACAAAGCACACTAATCAAGTTTGCTATACAATAACTACAATTTACGGATAACTCTGTGATAAGATAAACCTATACGGAGACGTCACATACCTACTCTTCTTATATTGCTTATTCTATTCTGTTTTTCCAACTCTGAAGAAAACAACCATTGCCATTTTATTATTACTTTCACTTTTTGTACCATAGTCTTACAAAGCACACTAATCAAGTTTGCTATACAATAACTACAATTTACGGATAACTCTGTGATAAGATAAACCTATACGGAGACGTCACATACCTACTCTTCTTATATTGCTTATTCTATTCTGTTTTCCAACTCTGAAGAAAACAACCATTGCCATTTTATTATTACTTTCACTTTTTGTACCATAGTCTTACAAAGCACAATAATCAAGTTTGCTATACAATAACTACAATTTACGGATAACTCTGTGATAAGATAAACCTATACGGAGACGTCACATACCTACTCTTCTTATATTGCTTATTCTATTCTGTTTTCCAACTCTGAAGAAAACAACCATTGCCATTTTATTATTACTTTCACTTTTTGTACCATAGTCTTACAAAGCACAATAATCAAGTTTGCTATACAATAACTACAATTTACGGATAACTCTGTGATAAGATAAACCTATACGGAGACGTCACATACCTACTCTTCTTATATTGCTTATTCTATTCTGTTTTTCCAACTCTGAAGAAAACAACCTTTTCCAGTTTATTATAACTTTCGGGTTTTTTTTTTATTTTGCGTCTTACAATGCACAATAATCAAGTTTTCCTTACAATAACTAGTGGTTACAAGTAAATAGATCAAAGTAACTCGGAAGAATAAATGCTAGTCCAAATGGTGATGTATAGATAGTCCATTGATCCATAAGATTGCAGCAGACATTAGGTTAATGTAACGGATAGCTCTTCTAAGTTACAATAATTCAAACAGCTGTGCTTTAAATACTACTGAGTATCCCACAGTTTTCATACAAATTGTGTATCCCTCATATTACGAGAAGTGATTCCCGGTAAGATTTTATATAGAGATGTGAAATAAATATTCTTTAAAACCTTTTCAATGCATTGCGTTATTTTATGCTACTAATTAGTACAGCATTTCGTTTCAAATTCCATAATATTCTTTTCAATGGCGCGACAGCCCCATGGTGGGCCAAGGCCTTCTAGCAGATGACGAAACATGACAATTTTTTTTTTTTTTTTTACAGGATAGGTTTGTCAAAGGATTGTATATGTTTAACATGATGTTCTCAACAATGAAACTTTGACATTGTGATTCGCCCATTCTCGGGTTCTATGCATTGGTATTTTGTAGTTTTTCTCAGAAGTACAAGAATGTGGTGTAAATCATCTCAAGAAACCTCCAATTCTCTCATTGCATACCATTGTGGGCTTGATGGCGGAGTAACTAGCGCTCTGGCGTTCGGTGTTATAGATTCGAGTCCTGGCAATGTCATGGATGTTTGTAGTGGTTCAGAATACCCTTTAAACCGTAGGTCCCGGTCTAATATAACTGTAGAGGGGTGAACGTATGGCTGACAACCCTATCCCGTAAAAGAAAAACATATCTTGTCTCAAAATCTGCCATTAGGCAGACGGTCTTGTCTCGCCATGGGGCTGTTGTGCCAATGGTTTGCTTTGTTTCTCTACGATCATCTTGTGCACACTTAGATCTAAACAGACCGGGACCTATAGTTTAAAGTGAATTTCAAACCACTAACAAACATCCATGCCACCGCCATGATTCGAACCTGAATCCTGTGATATCGAAAGTGACAGCACTAGCCACTTGGCCCCCAGGCCGAATACCAATGAAGAAGAAGAAGCATACCATTGTACAAGCACCTCTCATGGACAATCAGGCCGCCTGGTATAAGTTTTCCACGTTTTCTCCCATGCAAATAAAATACCAGAACTCCAGAATTCCTCCCACAAGGCAGTGTTTTTCCTTATCATTCTGCCTTTAATTAAAAGGGTGTCAACAAATTAATGGATTTTTGTGAATGGAATTATAAAGCATAGGTTTTTTTCACTGAATAAATATCTATAAATAAAGCCTAATTTGTTGAATGAAACACCATATAAATAAATGAAAACGATTCATTTTTGCCCAAATGTCATAGTGCACCAAGCAAATTTTTTTTTCCAAGTGGATTTGTTTTGTGTTTAAGGCTGATCAAACAATTATAACAAATCTCGGACATTTACGTTCTGTCTGATTCTTGGTAAATAATGTCTGCTTAAGTAAATATGTCAGAAACGTTAAAGTCAAAATAAAAAAGGAAAAAATGTAACAAAATCAAGAATGTTCTTTTAACAAATGGGAAAACATAACTCGGACTACTTTTTAAACAACGAAGCTTTTTTGTTTAGCTTCATATAGAATTTTAAGTGACATAGTTTTTGAGCATGACACATAAAATCTTCCCAATTTTCACTCTTGGGAGACAGGAAACGAATCACGATTTTCAATAGTTTTCTTCCAGTTGCTAAATTGTAAAATTAAATGTTTCCTCATCAAAATTCTCACAAACAGAATCTATAAAAGGAAATTAATTTAGTTCGTGATTCACATTTTCATTAACCCACTTGAATTCCCATACAAGTGATTTAAAATATCATTAACTTAAATTCGAATATTTTTTTATTCAGATTTCACGTAGCAATTATAACAAATCTCGGACATTTACGTTCTGTGCTGTTTGATTAAATTTAAATTATCGATATAAATTCAAACACCAAAACAAATTATATATTTTTTTAGCATTTGGATTTGGATTTTAATAAAATAATTTAAGGCAAAATCAATATTTTAATTAACTGATCCAAATACGAAGATTAAAAATATTGATTATTATTTTACTCTACAATATTTGAAAAAAAAAAAAAAAACGAAAATCATTTTTATAAAAATATATATGTAATCTGCTAGTAGATATACAGGTTACCCATAAAATTTAGAATTTATTATAAGAACGAAACGCATAACAGCAATTTTAAAAAAAAAAAAAAAACTATAACATTCCAAACGTTTTTCTTTTCTTGAAAAATCTCATTTTCACTTTGAAATAAAATTGTCTTTGCTTTCACCAGACGGTCTTTTAGAACAATTTTACATTATTTAATTATATAATTATCAGCTCGGGAAAGAAATTTTAAAAAATAATTAACCAATAAGAAAAGATGAAAGTCGTCCGAGACGCGAAAACAATATTCATAACATATCCCTATCCTAATATATCCATATCCATATCAATATCCATAGCATACCCTTAATATATATACATATCAGTATCCATAGCATACCCAGAATATATCCATAACATACCCTTAATATATATAAATATCCCTTAATATATCCATAACATATCCTTAATATATACATATCAATAACCATAGCATACCCTTAATATATCCATAACATATCCTTAATATATACATATCAATAATCCATAACAAATCCATATCCATATCCATAGTATATAAATATCCATAGTATATCCATATCCATATCCATATCCATATCAATATTAAATATCCATATCAATATTCATATCCATAATACATAACATATCCATATCAATATCCATAACATATCTATACATATCCATACCATAGTATATAAATATCCATAATACATGCATATCCATAACATATCCTTAATATATACATATCAATAACCATAGCATACCCTTAATATATCCATAACATATCCTTAATATATACATATCAATATCCATAGCATACCCTTAATACATATCCATAACATATCCTTAATATATACATATCAATATCCATAGCATACCCTTAATGTATCCATAACATATCCATAGTATATCAATATCCAGAACAAATCCATATCCATATCCATAGTATATAAATATCCATAACATATCCATATCCATATCCATATCCATATCAATATTCATAACATATCCATATCCATATCAATATTCATAACATATCCATATCCATATCAATATCCATAACATATCCATACCCAATATACATAATTTTATGGTTTAAAAAGATTTAGACTGTTAAAGGAATCATGTATATTGTATTTTCAGACTTTTCACTATTTTCTCTTGCTGATGTTTATCTATATAAAATAAATGAAAACGGGACTCTTTGATGTCAAGTGTGAACACCTTTGCTCTGTTTATCTTTCGAGCCTTTACTGTAAAAAAAAAAAAATCAATCACAAATGTGAAAGTTTAGTCACTAAACCTTCACTACACATTCAATACAATATGGAAAGAAAAAAAAAAAAAGAAAGAAACAGATGAGGTTTTTAATGAAAGAACCGCACGGGGAAAAAAATCGAGAAATAAATTCTATAAAGAAGCGAATTAGGAATGAAGAACTTGATTTTATAAGATTTTTTTTTCCTCTACTGGTATGATTTTGCGCGTTTTCAAATTTAAAAGGTTAATAACAATATTTTTTGTGTGATAACGTGGAAAATCGATTACTCATTGTTCCCAATTCGGTCTCATTACTCATTTTTAGTTCATTGGTTTTAAATCATCATGTTTAAAAAAAATATATATTCATTGTACATCATGATTTTGTCAGTCTCTTACTGAACAAATTTTTGTTTACAGCTTTCCGTGATTCATATTCTCAGTAGAAGTTGAATTTCACTACCTGTTTAGTTTATCGTCATCATTTTAATGGATTTTTAAAAAAGACTATGTCATTGTAAAAGGAAAAAGTTAAATAATGCAATTTATGGTGAAACTGTAGAAACCATGAATACGTTGTTGACATTCATAAACAGGAAACTAATAAGAAAGATTGAAAGTATTGGACAATTAAATGAGAAATTTCTGCGATTCCATAATTGTTCCATTTGGAGCATTTTGATCTATCATGCCCACTAGAATTCAAATGGACGAAGGTTTGATTACCATCGGTGGTGTGCGTTACATTCAGAACTTTGAAAAACAAATAAACTCGATAGAGACTGTGATAAACAGTCTTCAATCTACATCTACTACAATACCACACCACAGCGTTGTGCCCAGAGCTAAGTTGCCCCTATACAGTTGGGAAATGATGTGGTTGAGAAGTCAGACTGGGGTCTGTGACGCTCTACAGTCATATGAGACAGGTACCTACGGCTTAAAGTGGATTCGAACCTCTACAAACATCTATGACACCGCCTGGACTCGAACTCGAAACCTGTGGCACCGAGCGACAGTGCGCTCGATACTCGATCATTCAAGTCCCCGAATAGATGTCTGGATATGTAAATGTAGGACATTTACTCTTAGAATTTCATTCCCACCAACTTCCTGCGGCCTGATGATTGACTGCTCTGGTCATTGGTACCGTATGCTTCAAGTTCGAATCCTGGAGGTGGCACGGATGTTTGTTAGTGGTTTGGAATCCACGTAAAACTGTAGGTCCCGGTCTAATTAGCCTAATGTGTACAAAAAATGACCGGAGCGACAAAAAATGACCCAAACCAAAGCCACCAACTTTCTAGGGAGCGACAGTGAACTATCAATGTGGATTTTTTTGTCATAAAGAAAGTCAACAAGCTTAGTGAGTTCACGTGTAAAATACCCTCAATGCTTCCTCATTGCAAAAAAAATTACATGACAAAATAAAAATAATCGATTTTAAAAATATCGTGATATTTTCCACGACGTATAACTTTCTCATACTAAATCTGATAATCATTGTTATATTTATTTTACTATATAAGTACTAATAAAAAATAACAAATATGCTTACTAATAAGCATATTTGTGAATACATTATTGTATTTTACTAATAAAAAATACTATAAATAACAAATATGCTGAACCATAAGCGTGACAAATATTTTCTCGAACTAAGAGTTGTTAACAGCAATTCAGGTATAAAAATATTTTTATTCTATCTGTAAAATAACGCAATACTCGATACATATCGAAATAGTTTCATTTCAGACAAGTTTTAGAAAAAAAAATTCAGTCGATTTAAGTACAATAATACGGAAGCATGTAGTTCCCAAAGTAATAAAAAAGTTATTATGTGATTCTATATCTCAAAAGTGTTAACTTAAATGTAAAAGAAGAAGCAGAATGCATGATGACGACAAGTTTATCAGTTGAGATAAAACAGCTGCAAGGCAAGAAAAAAAAATCTACAGATTACGGGACAGCTCGACTACATGCAATCTACAGTTATCTTAGCAAACATAATTCTTTTTCTAAGTGCTTCTTTCTTGAATAACTAAAGAATATGAAATCCTTATCCCCTAATTTAAACAAATATAAAAAATAAATGAAAAAGAATTATTTTATGTTAATGTAAGGTTTATATCTAATTATAGCATTTTTTTCTCTGAAATCTTTTCAAATATTGTTCGCAGTAAATTATCAGCTGTAGATTTGAAGAAGATCAGATCGAACCTTCTTCAGATCAAAAGCTTACAGCTTTAAACTTTTTTGATCGCATTAATATTAACTTTTTAACTCCTTATTATTTAATTTAACTTTCACTTTTCTTAAATCTTCTAAGATTTCTACATTATTTTTAAAGATATGCTCAATTTTTTTACCTTTATCATACAGCCACACTTAAGTAATTAATTTTTTTGCCTTTATCATACAGCCACAATTAATTAATTATATTTTTTACCTTTATCAAACAGCCACACTTAATTAATTTTTTTAGCTTTATCACATAGTACACTTAATTTTTTTTACCTTTATCATACAGCCACATTTAAATAATTAATTTTTTACCTTTATCATACAGCCACACTTAATTAATTTTTTTTTTTTATTACAGCTACACATTTTTTTTTTTTGCCATTATCATACAGATACACTTAATTAATTCATTTTTTTACCTTTATCATACAGCCACACTTAATTAATTCATTTTTTTACCTTTATCATACATCCACACTTTAATTAATTTTTTACCTTTATCATACAGTCACACTTTAATTAATTTTTTACCTTTATCATACAGCCACATTTAATAAATTTTATACAATATTTAGAGTGAGATTTTTTTCTAGGTTTAAAGTTCATTCTAGTTCGTTACTATTGCCATATATGTAAAAATAATCTCCGATTTATGAAGATTTGAATTAAAAAGGTTAAAAAAATTTGCTAAAAATTCTCTGACTCACTTCTCAAAGAAATGGAAAGAGTCACAGAATTTTCAGTAAAATATTATCATTATAGGAAAATTAGTAAATCACTAAGAAATTGAATTGCTTGATCAAGATATTTTCAAACCTAAAGAGCTAAGAAAAAAAAAAAAATATTGAGAATGACCCTACCATTAAAATGAGTATAAATTAATTGTCTGTTATATTAAAGATAATGTTAATAAATTTATTGTTTATGTTTAACTAATATTTGAAAAATTTTAACATTAAATTAAGTGTACGATTTTTAACGTCGTTTGTATATTTTTCTTAAAATTCATTATTTCAATTTTGTATTTCTGTATTAAATTACTTAAGAACAATTAATAATTTATTAATAATATTCAAGTAAATCATTTTTAAAACTAATTAAACTGAAGCCTATTTTATGAAAATATTAACATAAAATGAAATAAATGAAAAGTTTTTAAAAAGCCCTCTACTTTAAAACGAGAATGGGGGAGTATCTGTATTGTACTGTACCGTACCTGTGCCATTCCTTTTTAAATAACTTTTAATACGTCATCTAATATTAAGCCTCTTTTATTGCTATAAAAAAAAAACTTCTTTGACCCTATATAACCCTATTAAAAACATGGGCTAAATATAATGGAAAAGATTCCTTACTCAAATATATTAAAAGATTCAATAGCATTTTTTTCTGCATTAATACAAACGACCTTTCTCAGTGTAAACAGATGAATAATGAATAATTCGCGAGCTATACAATACAATCTCGATCGTTCTACACAAAAGACGCGACGGTATATTGAAACCACAACACGCCCAACAATACTCAACTCCATCTACAAACACACAAGCACTTTAAAGACACAGTTGAGAGGCTTTTTTTTTAATATTTCTTCCAAGAATTTTTATGCGAGTGAAAAGCTGAGTAAATCTATACAACCATGTACATACAAAAAGGCGCCATAATCTATCAGTTGTAGTGCATCTCACCAAATGGACTAGAAGTACAAGTATCGGGTAAACGTCAATAATTACCATGTTGCTAAATATACATTTATCCTGTGTTTTAGTTTTTAGTTTGGCTTTCCTTGCCTTGAAGCTCTGATATATTATTTCAGTCAAGCTCATCATTCTTTGTCAAGTAAAAAGAAACATTTCCGCTATTTTCGAGTGAAGGTAAAAAAAAAGTAAACCAGAAAAATAGCGGAGCTGTTTGCCCGTCCTCCAGTGTTACTATTGGTGTTACAAAATAAATTAAGTCCATCCAAGCAACTCTTTATATGAAACGATTTCTTTTTCTAACCACGTATTTCATGCCGCTCACTTTAAAGAAAAGTGACGCAAGTCGAAGACTTCAGTTTTATAAGAATTACGGAATGGATAGCATGCATTAAGAGTAAAATGTCACACAGAGCAACTTAATGTCTTATTCAACAGCTACTTCTGGGATATTTTTTTTCCTTTTCGTAAAAACATGGGCTAAACAACATGGGCTAAATATAAATATTAGCTCATGAAATAAACTGCAAGACAGAAATTTTTGACGCTCGTCTTGTAAACGGCCGTATTTCATTTAAATAAGTTATTTTTTAATTAAGGCTTTAGATAAAATGTATAGTTCCATTAAAAATGTTTAAATTTTTTCAATTTTTTGCCAAAAATACTGATAAGTTGTTTTTTTTTTAACATTTTTTTCACTTTTTGACAAAAACTTTATAGTCATTTTTTTACGTTTACATTAAATAAACTGCAAGACAGAATCTTGTCGCTTGTCTTGAAAATGACCGTAGTTCATTTAAATTAATTATTTTTTAATTAAGTCTTTAGATAAAATGCATAGTCTCATTACAATTTTTAAAAGACAATTTTTTTTTTTGACAAAAAAATGATAGCGTCATTTATTTACGTTTACATGAAATAAACTGCAAGATTTAATCTTCTCGCTCATCTTGAAAACGGCCGCCGTAATGTCATTTAAATATTTTTTTAATTAAGTCTTTAGAGGAAATGTATAGTTTCATTTAAAAAAAAATTTTTTCACTTTTGGAAAAAAACTGATATCGTCACTTGTTTACCTTTACATAAAATAAATTGCAAGATGGAATCTTGTCGCTCGTCTTGAAAACGACCATAATTTCATTTAAATTATTTATTTTTTAATTAAGTCTTTATATAAAAATTTATAGTTCCCCTTAATAATTTTTCAAATTTAAAGACTTACTTAAAATTTATAGTTCCATTAAAATGTATAGTTCCGTTAAAAAAATTTTTTAGACTTAAAATTTTAAGACTTATAAAATTAAAAAGACTTACAAAAACTGATAGCATCATTTGTTTACATTTACATGAAATAAACTACAAGATGGAATTTTGTCGCTTGTCTTGAAAACGACCTTAATTTTATCTAAATTAATTATTTTTTTAATTAAGTCTTTAGATAAAATGTATAATTTCATTAAAATTTTTAAATTTTTTTTTTTTTTTGGCAAAAACTCATAGCGTCATTTGTTTACATGAAATAAACTGCCAGATGGAATCTTGTCGCTCGTCTTGAAAACGATCGTAACTTTATTTAAATTAATTATTTTTTAATTAAATCTTTAAATAAAATGTATAGTTGCATTAAAAATTTAAAAAAAATTTCACCTTTTGGCAAAAAACTGATAGTGTCATTTTTGTACTTTTATATGAAATAAACTGCAAGATTTAATTTTGTCGCTCGTCATGAAAACGACAGTTGTAATTTCATTTAAATTATTTTTTTTTAATTAAGTCTTTAAATAAAATGCATAGCTCCATTAAATTTTTTTTTTCACTTTTTTTGACAAAAGAAAAACTGATAGCGTCCTTTCTTTACATTTGCATGAAATAAACTGCAAGGTAGAATCTTGTCGCTCATCTAGAAAACGACAGTAATTTCATTTAAATTAATTATTTATAATTAAGTGTTTAGATAACATGTATTGTTCCATTAAAAATTTCTTATTTTTTTTTTTAATTTTTTGGCAAAAACTGATAGCGTCATTGGTTTACGTTTGTATGAAATAAACTGCAAGATGGAATTCTGCCGCTTGTTTTGAAAGCGACAGTAATTTTATTTAAAATTATTTTTTAATTAAGTCTTTAGATTAAATGTATAGTAATTTCAGTTTTCATGAAATAAAGTGCAAGATGGAATCTTATCGTTCATCTAGAAAACGACCGTAATTTCATTTAAATTAATTGTTTTTTTAATTAAGTCTTTAGATTAAATTTATAGTTCCATTTAAAAAATGTTAATTTTTTTTTTCACTTTTTGACAAAAAACTGATAAAAATGTTTTAAAATACATCAAATAAACTGTAAGTTAAAATCTTGTCGATCGTCTAGAAAACGATAGTAATTTCATTTAAATTAATTATTTTTTATTAAGTCTCTATATAAAATGTATAGTTCCATTAAAAACATTTTTATTTATTACTTTTTCCACTTTGTGGCAAAAAAAAAAACTGATAGCATCATTTGTTTACATTTAAGTGCAAGATGGAATCTTGTCGTTCATCTCGAAAACGACCGTAATTTCATTTAAATTAATTGTTTTTTTAATTAAGTCTTTAGATTAAATGTATAGTTCCATTTAAAAAAAAATTATTATTATTTTTTTTTTTCACTTTTTGACAAAAACTGAAAAAATGTTTTAAAATACATCAAATAAACTGTAAGTTAAAATCTTGTCGATCATCTAGAAAACGATAGTAATTTCATTTAAATTAATTATTTTTAATTAAGTCTCTATATAAAATGTATAGTTCCATTAAAAACATTTTTTATTTATTACTTTTTCCACTTTGTGGCAAAAACTGATAGCATCATTTGTTTACATTTACATGAAATAAACGCTCGTTTGAAAACGTAATTTTATTTAAATTAATTATTTTTTTAATTAAGTCTTTAGATAAAATGTATAGTTCCATTAAAAAAAAAAAGTTTTCCCTTTTTAACAAAAAACTGATAGCTTTATTTGATGAAATGAAGGACCAGAAAGAAACTAAACTTTCTCTGTCGACCCAATAAATTTCTAAACTACGAACTGTTATGATAAGAAGGCCCTTTTTAAATTGTTTACTGTTTTTGCGAAAACTTTGTTTCGCCCGGCGAAATTTTATTTATTTCCGTTTTTCTAATAATAAAGTTTTTCTTTCTTTCACAAAGTTATTCTTCTCAAAAAATTAAATCCAGGAAACGGAGTTGTGTTTACATCCAAGAGTTAAAAATAGAAATCAGGTTATGCAGTATCTTGTTTTCGAGTTTTATAGATATAAATTGAAATATATGATACCGTCATTTCTTACAGGTAAATGTGTTGAACAACCATCATAAACATTTACTCTTACTTCTAACGACTGTCAAAATCTACAACTTGAGTGTTATTTCTATACATTCACTTTTTAATTTAAAATTCCTTTTCAGAAGCTTAAAATTCATGAGGTCAAGTATTGTTCAAAAATTTTTTGTAAAACAAAATATTTTTTTTTACGTTTGTTTTTAAAATAACTCAAATTACATATAGAGTATTCCTCGAAACATTTAAATATTTATATATATATAAGCAATTATTTTCAAAAATTGTGATTCAAAGTTAATTAATAACTGTAAACTATTTACTATTTTATTAATTATAAATTAAAATCGTTTACAAGCTATTGTTAAAGTGTCTACACAAATTATTGCTTATGTTGCCTATGTCTATGCAAATTATTCCTTATGTTGTTTTCTTATCCCACTTGGTAGATCAAGTCCAAGAATCCATGTGGTCTCATGGAAGGAGGGAAAAAGGGGGGAAGCTTTGTTGTGTTGGAGCAGCCGTAAGTAGAAGTCTGACATGGCTCAGTGCCACTGTCTTTTGCAGGATAGGATTGTCAGCCCAACGCTCCTATGGCTTAAAGTGGATTCCGAACCACTACAAACATCCTTGGCACCGCCGGAACTCGAACCCAAAATCTTTGGACTGAGCGCTAGCCACTCGGCCATCAGGCTCTATTGTTTTCGTGATCTAATGAATGCATAAGTATTATTTATGTAAATATTGTGGCATTAGAAATGCCGAACAATCGACCAAAAAAAATGGGACACCTTTAATAACTTTTGTAATTGTCATTAGATCTTCACACAAGTGATATCATTGGAAATGGCTCGAAAAGAACTAACTTACGATGTAATGAGTTGATTAATAACGTTAATTAACAAGGCTAAATTAACACTAACTCGAACTTTTTCCTTTACGGAACCCGAAATTAGCCCAATCGACTTACCACGATGAAATTAGTATATGATAATTATTTAGAGACATCTGATTAAAAATTGTGGAAATATAGGGCCTCAAAAATTGACTTTTCAATGTAAAATGAAATTTTCCTTTAATGAACGATATCTTCACTTTCTAATTAATATTTTTTTTAATTTTTTTAATTTTTTTTTACTTGATGAACAAAAATTTTTGAAGTTAAAAATAATATTGATGCCAAATTTTTGGATATATTTTTTTAAAAAAATCATTAAATATTAAATAGAATTATGAAAAAAAAAAAGGGGGAATTGTAAGATTTTTATATAGTTGGATTTCTAATGTCGTCAACCTTTTAGATATAAATTCTTTTGAAATTATTGTGAAAAGTGTACACGATATTGAAGAAAAACGTCAATTAGGATCAGTTTCCAAATTAAAAAAATATTTATTATAGATCTGTTTTGTTCTAAACACTGATCTCGCGCGAGTGACTTCGGAGAACAGAAAGTTAACGAAATAATTTAATTTGTTTGCATTTTGAATCTTTTAATTTACAAAATTTTGTTATTTTAAAAAATATTTATTATACTTTTTAACAAATAATTTAGTTCAAGATTTTTCTGAAACGAAAAATTATCATAATTTGACATTTTAAAATATTAATAAAGTAAACTAAAAAAAAAACTGTAAATAATTTTCAGTGTGCATATTTTTTTTTTTTTCAATAAATTTTTAAACAAAATAAAAAAAAATAATTAATTATGTACTAAAGCTGTCGGAATATTTTTTGTCTTTAAATTAAGTTAGTTAAATAGTTTAGCTTAGTTTAGTATATAAGCTTAGCTTTAGTTTTAATATAAAATTGGTTGCACTAATACTAGTAAGTTTTTAATTATATTTTTGAAATATTAAAATGATATCTTACACAGATATAAGTGATATAATTTAGTTTTTCATAATAAGCATATAATTGGTTTTTTATATATAACGCACAATATTTTCATGAGTTTTTCCAACAACATGCGTATTTATTTCAGCATATTATATACTTACTTAGTTATCTGGTATTGCTAGTTACATTTTGACATTTATTATACACTCATTTTGCCATTTTATTAGTTACTTTGTGTTGAAAGAAGTAAACGACTATTTTATAGCTTCTACTTTTATTGAAAAGCCCTCCAGTAATTTTCAATGCGTAGTATCCATTACAACTTTTAGTGTTGCTACAACTAAAATTAAAATACCAATTATAGTTTCTGACGATATCACAAATTGAAACAAATACCACTAGAACTCTGAGGAGCTCATTTCTTAATTTTAATTCCTAAGATCTAATGTAGAATCTTTCCTGCTTACGAATTTATCGCGTTTATTGCTGGTGGGAATATTCGATATTTTCAGATATATTGTGTTTCAAAAAGCTTCCACTACATCAGAAAAATCTCTAACTAATAAGTAACTAGCAAGTCTCTTTTCAACGATAGCATTCAAGGCTTATTCTGTAATAAAATGAAATAAAATTTTACTTTTAAAATAAAAATGTATGTTTCATGGGGTTTTTTTTTTTTCACAAAATGGCTCATTGTTTTCGTCACAAAAATTAGTGGGTATATTATTATTTTCACGTTAAACCGATTGCGCTAAAATTATTGAGTTTCATAATGGAAAAATTTTGAATTACTGGTTAATTAACCATGTTAATTAATTTTGCTAATCAACTGCATTACACCATAATTTAATTCTCTTCGTGCCATTTCCATTTATGTGAAGATCTAGTGACAATTACAAAAGTTGTTGGGGGGGGGCAACTATACAGCTGGGAAAATGTACTAAAAATATATATATATATATATAAGTAATCAATAAAACTATAGGTAAAGTGTTACATAATTTTCTAATAATTATTAAGTACGTTTTCGGAAAACTATTTTTTTATTATAGTTAAGAATAATTTTATTAAATTTATTATTATTTTTTATTTTGGAAAATTTAATAAGGATACAAAGATTCTATAAATTGTTTCCCTAGACTTGATTTAACTAAAAATACTTTTAAATACAATATGTAATGTAGATAAAACCAATAAAATTGCATAATATGCTGTACTGTGTATTTAATAGCAATTTTTATTCCTATAACTTTACATCTAATTGTGTAGTCATTAAAAATACATTATTATTAATAAAGGCATCATTATTATTTAAAAAAATTATTAAACTTAATTAGTCTTTTGTGATCTCATCATAATCGTGTTTTTCAAAAATTTATTTCATAAATCTGTGTAGAATTTCGAAATTAAAAAACTTGCTTTTCCTTCTTATCTTTCTTCGTTTCATTAACGCTATAACCTTTTCTTCAAAACTTTTATTTGTCCATTTCGTTTTGAGCAGAATTATTACGTAAAAGAATTACGTTTAAACATTTATTTTAAATAATAGAAAAATGATGAATTTCAGTAAAAAAAAAAGATAATGAACTGAAAATCTTGACAAATATATGTATTATGTATTATTATGTTATGTAATGTCATGCAAATGAATGTATTATTATCATGTATGTGTAAGGTATGTATTATGAGTTATGTCTTCTTCCTTTAGTTAGGCCTCTGTTTCGTAAAAAGAAAAACATTTATAAATAGCATTCCCAATAGTTTTGATGAAATACAATCAGTTCGACTGAAAACTAATTCAAATTCTAAAAGAATATCAAATTTAGTGAAAAAATTCATAAGTTGCCATAATTTGTATGCATTTTCAGGTTACGTATATACCAATTATTTTTAATATTAATACACCAATATTTGTTCATATCTTTCTTAAACAAACTTTGACTAACAGTTATACAAAGCTAACAGCTATTCGAAAATTAGCTTATTCTAAACAATTCGAACTGCAAATGTTATTGTTATTGCTTATCGGTGACTCAATTAACAGAACCCTATTGATTCATATACACACAAGTTAATGAAGACTTTATTCTATTGGAGTTGTCTGACAGTCAATGCTACAGTCAATTCTTTATTTCTTAAACTCGATGGCAATTTTGACAGTATGTGGGAACGTCTTGTATCGATAGTCAGGCCATTTGGTAAGATTTCCTGTGATACAACATATTAATACTGGGCACTTGTTCCTGAAAATCCTCCCAGAAAACAATAATCCAACACTACCCTTCAAGAATCATTCGCTGTATACTATGTGGAGCACAAAATCTTTGATGAAAAGAAAGTAACTTATTTTGGCTGTCATCAAATGGTTCTGTTACTTTAAATTTCGCATGTTAGCTGTGAATAGAGTCATCTGTAAGCAAATTTTGGGTGAAAGCCATGCCAAACAAGAAGAACGAATTAACTTTGATAAGATATGGGGAAGCAAAAACTTTTCTCCACATGGTGTCTTGCAACTACGTATTCTGTCTGTTGGCAAATGACTTGATTTGTCCTTGGAAGCAAAAGTTTGATTAACAAGAATTTTACTATCTACTGCAGATAGTTAGGTTACCTTGTGGGAACCTTGATTGTGTGTTGTGCCAAAAAAAAAAAAAAAAAAAAAAAAAAAAAAGTGAATGTAGAGCACTTATTCCTGAAAGTTCAATTACAAATAAGTCCCATATATATATATGAAAGTCCAATAATCCAACTATACCTCTTTCACGATCATTCGAGATATAACGAGTGGAGCATCAAGTCCACCATGAAAATAAAATAATGAATTTATGATATCATCAAATGTTCTATAATTTTAATGTTTTTCACTGATCATTATATTGCCAGTGAAATGAACGGTTGGTAAGCAAATTTTGTGTGAAAGCTATGTTAAACAAGAAGAAGGAATTAACATTGATAAGATTTGAGGAAACAAAACCTTATCTACACATGGTGTCTCGCAACTACGTATTCTATCTGTTTGTAGATGACCTCAAACGGAAACATTTGATTAATAAAAGTTTTGCTATCTTCTAACATTGTAATAACTTTCATCTTCTAAAAGTATTAAATATAGATACAATATATTTCTATGCATACAATAGTTTTATTTAAAGAATATTAAGAAACCATTATTTGTAACTATAATTTAAAAAAAAAAAAAATTATTAGAACTTTCAAAAATTCATCAACTTTTAGGTAAGATCATTAGTTTTAATATTGTTACATGTCGTATATAATAACTTTTATTAATTATAGTTCAATAATTATTTTCCAAGGTTTAAGAAGTTCTCATTCCCTTCGTTTACTTGTTAACCTTTCAGTCGCTTCCATTAATATCAGAATATTCTTCTGTAAATTTCTAAGAAGACTAGTATAGATTCCTTATTTGATCAATTGAGGAATGACTTTTCATTCGATTTATAATATAATTTTGAATTAATGAATTATTTAATTATTAGTAATTACAAATTAATGAATTAATTAATTATTAGTAATTAAAAATTCATTAATTATGGGTATTTATAAATCAATAAATTAATTGATTATTAGCAACTATTAATTAATTAATTAATTAATAGTAATAATAAATTAATGAATTAATTAATTAGTAGTAATTATATATTAATGGATTAATTTATTTATCAACTTAATTATAAATTAATGAACATTATTAAATGAAAACTAAGCAATTCAGTTTACAGATTCAGTGTTCATATGTCATTAAAAGAAAAAGAATTTAGAAAAATCTTGACTTCCTAGCGATATGTGATAATCAAGGTTGAAACTAACATTTTAATAACAGAAGTTTTAACAATCCACTTTTATATTTTCTTACATAGTAAACTAGTGATTTGAACCTCTATATTAATTTTCCTTTAAACTTATTTAGTCCACATGAAAATCTACAATATCTACATGAATGCTGTATTTACACTGCTCTTTCAGTTTAATGTTCTGCTGCAACAAGTAGCCAGAGTTAACAATTACAGAATGCTCAACATTAACATTTTGTACATTTCACTGTACTTAGTGAATATATAAATAGTTTTCATAGTTTGCTTAAATGGATTTAAATTAAGATTTTTTTATTTTAATTTTAAACATTCAAACAAAATTAAACTTTATTAATTAAATGAAACTAGCAAAATCATTAATCTTTTATATAAATGTAATTAATAAAGGAAGAATAATTAAAAAAATTCTCAAAATTGATTAATTTTATATAAAATTTCAACATTCATTTGAACATACATAGAAAATGTACGTTCAAATGAAGAGTAGAACATGTAAGGTTTCTTCTTCTTTTAAGGTTTTTCTCTTAGAACCTTAGAAAAAGACATGCATAATATCAAACTTGTATAAAATAAACTTTCGTACAAAATTAACATATTCTTAGACATAACCAGTAATAAATACAATAATAAAACCATTTATGACCTTTTGCTGCAATAAGCTTCAAGAAGAATTATGGCAGTACCGACAATCTTTACTGCGATCATTTTAATTACATATTATCAAAAAAAGTAGTAACAGTTGTGTGATAAATAATAACTGATGATAAATAACAATGTGTTGATAAACATTTGCAAAAAAAAATATATCTCTAATTGAATTCAGTTTTTTAAACTGATCTCACAATGTGTAATTTATGAATGGTCATGTTTATAACAATTTGCTCACATTTGTCACTTGATTATATTTATTACCATTTGCTAATTGATAAATAAAAGATTAATTTTTACTTTTTCAATTTCAATTTAATTTATATTTAAGGTTTTGGGTCCACCTGGGTAACTAGGGTGTTTTCACACTCGGATTAACACCAGCGGAAATTCCAGGGTATGTAACGAATATAGGTACACTATTTCCGTAATAAGAAAATCTCTCTATATGATTTGAGAAGGGAAGAATAGTTGACATCATCCCTCCGCACACCTCACACATGTTTCTCTTAAACTGTTGTACTAGTTGCTAAAAAATACTACTGCAATACTACAGTTGCTTTTGACACTGCAGTACTAGTATTGAAACATTGAAGTGGTTGGTACTCCCATTCTAAAGTGATCAAGAGTCTAGTATACGAAAGTCCACCATTGTTCTCCAATGGTTGTTTCCCATCATATGCCAATATGTATATATATATTGGCATATGAGTATACACACACACATATATATATATTTATTTATATATATATATGTGTGTGTGTGTGTGTGTGTGTGTGTGTGTGTGTGTGTGTGTGTGTGTGTGTGTGTGTGTGTGTGTGTGTGTGTGTGTGTGTGTGTGTGTGTGTGTGTGTGTGTGTGTGTGTGTGTATGCGGGCGGGCGTTTTTTAATCTTCCGAAGCAGATCTACAGATTTAACAGTGTTCACACTTTTAATATTTGCGTTTGTCAAATGATTATCGGTTTCGTTATTGCAGCTTATGCACAGCTTGGATCTCGAACAATTTCGTTTTTTATATTATTTTTTTATGATGGGATTAAATGTGAGGCATTTAAGTATTTTATATATATCGAATGTTATTATGGATTTGTTATGCGATTTGATTGTGTTTCTAAGAAACGAAAGAAAATTATTTACAGCGAACACGGATGCTTTATTATGCAAACTGATCTTGTTTCTAACTTTTTAATTTTTCTTTTTTCTTTTGATTTTTTTGTATTATCTATCTATCTATATATATATAAAATACAAAAATCAAAAGAGAACGGAAAGAATGTATATATATATATATATACATATATATAGAGAGAGAGGCAGACAGAAAAACATTTAAATATTAAACAAAATATTTTATTTAATATCTTCTAATTTATTGTGAACTAGAGATAAGAAGTGTCGTCAATACCACGTTAGCCTTGAATGAAGTTTTCGCTATCTAGGTTACTTTTTTTTTTTTTTTTTTATCCTAACACGAGAATCTTTTACTCCGATGGCTATCAACACGCTAGCTATTAGCAAATGTTTGTTTTAAGAATTCATCACGTATTTTATGGGATAGCCAAAAAAACTTGTTCCATTTTTAAATCACCCTTTACAGAGTAGCTATGATACATTAAAATTCGCAACCTGTGTGTATTAATATGTATTTGTGAATCAAAACGTTCATGCATGAACATTAAAAAATTTGTTGAATAGAAACCAATTACTAATCAATTTTGGACTTGGGCTCCACGAAAAATTGAGCAGAATACTAAAACATGTATTGCATCAATATAATATCACTCAAGAAACTCCTTACATATTTTTATAATTTCGTTATATTATATTATTTATTCTTTTATTGTATGGTTTATCTCTCTCTCTCTCTCTCTCTCTCTCTCTATATATATATATATATATATATATATGTTGTTCGCAGCGTTCATGAGTCTAACCACCTCTGGTTTAATGGATTAATCCAGCACAGAAGCGTAAATGGCTCTGCATTAGAAAAAACATGACATTTCGTACACAAACTTAGCATTAGGTTTTCTTATAAATCAAATGAGTTGAAAATTTCTTTCAAATTAATGGAAGGCACAATGTTAATGGTAATCTATGCTTAGTTTCTTGATGCTTATTTAAAATGGCAGAATTTTTATATATATTCAATTATTTTAAGACAAGCAATTAAAATTTTTGTTATTGCAATTCAGGATAAAAGCAATTGAGTATTCGTGTAAAATTTTGGAAAAATAATAATTAATCTGGCATTGACTAACCTTATAGTTATGAATTTAACTTGTCATAATAGTTAACAAAAAATCAAGATATATGAATAATACGTGTTTCATTCAAAGCACATTGAATAATAACTATAATATAGGAAAATTTCAAATATTATTATTAAAAATTTTAACTGTGCTAATATTGTGTTGTTTATCTTGAATAAGAACATTTAACTACATTAGAATAACAAGACGATACCATTTCCTGTTGAATAGCTAATAGATTTTAAATCTATTTTCATAGCTGTAAATGTTGAAAATCCTGATTCACAAAGTTAAGTCATTTGTAAATCATAAATTCATTAAGTCAGTAAGTCATAAGCCATTAATTAGTCTTCATTAAGTCTGATAATTAAGGCTGAATGACTTTTCTAAGTATAAAGCAACTGTTACTTAATATGAAGCTATGATTAAATTATATTAACTATTTTGTATAATATATGGACGATCACATATACAACTATTACTACTTGTAGTTTATTGCATGCATACATATAACAAATGTTAGAGAAACTCTTTAAATAATTCATACTGATCTCATTTTTATTTTCATTCAACTTTAATGCTAGATTTAATAAGAAATCAGAGAAAATAAAGAAAATTATTTCTTCTCATACATGTTCACAGGCCTGTGAACTTGTACTCTTTGGGGAGCTAAAATTTACATTATTTATATCACAATTAGAAATATTTCGTATAAGATTTTACTAAACATAATTAATATTTTTTTTCTCAGATTGAAAACAATGAAGAAATTGATTAAATTAAATAATTTGAATCTTTTAATAAAGTAAGCTTAAACTCTTATAAATCCGGACTTCATCAAGTTTACTAGAGGTATGAAATTCCGAAATTACAAGACTAAAAGTTCAAAATTTTATACGTTAAAAATAAATTTATATACTTATATAGATATACATTAAAAATAAATTTAAATACATATATAATCTCACATTCCTCCGCAATTGTAATTTTCGTTTTTTTAATGGTTATTATGTTTTTACTTGTTTTAATGGAATTTAATTTTTAAAAAAATATTATCGAAAAACTTAAAAATACTATAATTTATTTACTATAATTTTTTTTTTTTTACTTTTTCGTTGATTTCAAGTAATATAATTAGAAAAATACGTTCTGAATTATGCAATTAGTGTAAAAAATATTGAAATTATTTTGATTTACGTGCAAGAACGAGGTTTTATTAAAATTTTAAATTTGTAGTTTTAAATCTCGCTTAATTTATTGTTAATGTATTAAATGTATAAATTTATTAAAGTCATCCTTAAGTAATAAATTAATAAAGCTTCCAAAGCGACTCTAAATTTATTTTTGTTAAAATGAGCAAAAATCTTCGTTTTTGAAAATATTATATTATAATATCGACAAATTATTTAGAGAAATATTTAAGATCAACAAAAAAAATTTTAGAAGTTTTCTTTAACAGCAACTTTATTTTATGACATAAAATACGTCAAATATACAATTTTTTTAAGTTTACAAGCACTTAACATACAGACAATGCATGATGGAATGACTTAACATGCAACAACAGAGTTACAAAATGTTTATGTCAAAAATAAGAAATTGCGACATTTTAAACAGTTATACTTTATACATACATTAACTTTTGTATGAAACAATTATCTCATCTGTAACCTGTGGACGCGAAACTTCTGACGTTTTTAATTATCGTTTCCTGTTATCAATGAAATAAAAGTTGTACCCACCGCTCTACGTATTCCGTAGGAGGAATATCGATCTCGAAATCCCTCGCTTGAGCCATGCCGAGTCCTACACAAATTCGAGCCTTTTTCTGGGCTAGGACCTACATAAACAAAAAATAAAATACATACTTAAAAATACTGTGAACTACGTTAACTAATAAATGATGGTAGCAATACATGAGAAAAGAACTTCGGTATAACGAAAACATTTGATTTGTAAATTTCAATCAATACATAAAAGGGGATTTTTTATATTGCATATAATATAGTGTGCTAATCAAAAATTAAATCGGTGAGTTCTGCAAAAATCACAATCAAACAACAGTATAGCTATTTTGTTATTATCAATCTAAATGACTTTAGACTTTAAATTTATTTTCATGGATAGTTTAGAAGTGCGATATTGTTCGATCAAATTTCAAAATTAAAAACAATAATTTGTTTCATTTTTTTACTTATATTAATTTATTTCATACCATAGAATTTTAAAAGAAAGACAAATACATTTAAAACCAAAAAAATAAAAATTATTTTCAAATTTACTTAACACAACAAACCAAATATAATGATTAAAAATAATCATAAAAAGTACTCACGTCATATAATCCATATTTTGTTTGATTCATGCTATTTTTTTTTCTAAAGGTATTGATTTTGTCAAGACAAGAAAATCATTTTGAAAAATAGTTTCAAATTTCCTTATCACGTCAAACCAACATAATTATGAAAAGTAATCATAAAATACTAACGCCATATATAATCCATGTTCAGTTCGATTAGTATTTTTTTCTCTTAAAAATATTATTTTCGTCTTATGCTTTGAATAGGAATTTTGACAGAAGATTTTAATAAACATATGTAAACAAAAATATTTTCCAATTTTCTCATGCCATTGCTAAGTTTTACATACTGTAATAATGAATGGAGTTAATCCTATTCTAAATAATTTAAAGAAGAAAAAGCTAGTTAATTTTTACATGAATAAAATGTATTCACTTATTACTAATCAGTTTGCATGAAAAATTAGGTTAAGAATGACTCAGAAGTTCTACACAATAATATATTATGTCGATTGTTATGTTTTGAAGAAATTTTTCGAATGTAAAGATTACAATTTTGTAGTCCTTAATATCGTCTATGTCACTTTGAAATCCTAATTAGTTTTAAATTTAACCTTTTCTTCCTATAAGGGATCTTCTTAAAAAAAATTAATTACTTTATATAATCTAAAAAAAAAAATCTTTAAAAAAGAAGCCTTCAGATTTCCTCTGTTAAAGAAATTCGCTTTCTTATAGTAGATTTTTCGTCATTTTGCTTGTTCCATGTAATAAATTTAAACTTTTTGCAATCTAGCTTAATTTATTTTTTTCTTCATGTAAAATTTTAAATAGCATATAATATAATTAATACTTTTGGGCTGAAATTACCTTAGATATAAACAGTATTTTCATCTTATTAAAAATGTTCAAAAGATTATTCTACAGCACATTTGATTTCATTTCTATACTTTATCATATTTTTAAAATGGTATTCGGTATTTTTAAAATGTTTTATTCAATCTGTATTAAAATTCTTGAGAAAAATTAATACTAAAATATTGTTAAAAGGAAATTATACACTAGATTTTGAAAAGAATTTATGTATTTTTGATGCAAGAACTTTTTTCTAGAGATAGTTGAATATTTATTAAAATATTTTGAGGCAATATTATTTAATAAATTCATATTTGAACAAATTATACATAAAACCTTAAATACAATAAAAAATTTTAGTTGTTAATTTTAAATTTTTAATGTTTCAGTGAAAAGAATTTAAGCGAACAATATTATTTGCAATATTATGTGATATATTATAATAATATTATTTGAAAACAATATTATGTGAAAAGAAATGAAACAAACAATATATTACTTGTTAGTAGCAAATATAGTATGAAAACATACCTTCCTTGAAGTCTTGTTCAAACGTATTTCATAAAAAGAAGATTGTGGAAAGCGTATGTGAACATTATACTATATTTATAGATAATATATTTTTTTCTATGCATACTAATTCACTTTCCCAAGAAGGAAACAATAAATTTCATCTTTTAATTTCCTATTAATTAAAAATTAAGAATTAATGAATCAAGTAATTGCATGGCAACTCATGTAATGAATTTTGTAAGCATGCAGAAAATATACAGAAAATCAATTAATTCTTGCTTTCATTTTCGTAATGTAAACAAGCAATCATTTTAAAAAGTCGGTTTGTTTTGCTCCTACTCATTAGTTCTGATAATGAACAAATATTGCATTGCTCCTCAAGAAATATTTAATATTATGTTTTGAAATCAATTAATTTCAGAATAATATATTTATTTCTCAATATGACTGACATAATTATTCTATAGGAAATAAATATTTTAATCAATGCGTGTCTGGATATGGTGAAAATTTCTAAAATGAGAGCAGAAATATCTTCTACTAACCCTTTCAGATATTTTTTTTTTTTAAAATTATATCCAAATAACAACTTGCACATTAAGTATTTATTTGATTGCCTTATATTAAATTCTAGACGGAATTTTGATTAAACTAATTAACTGATTACATCATTGTCAACTTGCAATGAAATTGAAGTCGAAATGAACGATTCGGAGTCACGACTGTGTTGACAGCGCAGGGTAATGACCCCACATCGACTCTCCATCAACTAACCCTCTGAGAATCATGGGAAGCTCAAGAGCAACTCCTCACTTCCTCAACTAAAAACAAACATAGAAGGAGACTAAATACTTACCGGATTTGAGCTTGCAAGGTCGACCAAGTCAAGGTTTAGGACAGGCATCTGGAGTTCTGGCTAAAGCATTCTACTCGAAATGAAAACAGTCGATGTTTCTAAAAAGCATCGTAGCTTGAACATCTCGTAGGGAGCAGAATGGAACAGAGCATGCGCAGTTCGTCGGCCCCTGTGGGGGGGTGAGGAAGGGGATCTTCCCATGTGGATCTCACTTTTTGGCATCAAAAGTTCAAATTGTCTGGAAGGGATATTTTTTGTTTTTTCTCGGAAAGAAATAGTTCAATGACTGCATTCTGTATTGCCGTCTTTAAACGATTTAAATGTTGTTATTTCACGGTAGCTTTGAAATAATAGTAAAAAAAGTGACATCGATTTTTCCGTTGCAAAAATTGTGAATGTCTGTAAGCTGAATAGATAATTGGTTTCTTCTGTGCCGGGTAGACAAATTCCATTTAGTCATTTTCCAATTCCACTATAAAGCAAAAATGTATTACATTTTTGTAGGTTTTTACTAATGATTCAAAAAATTAATTGCATACTATTTGTTTTTAATGTAAGAGGAAAGGGATTTTTGAGTAAAAATTAATTTTACAAATAAAAAAAAATTATAAAATTGTTTTTCCATGAACGTTATCTGAAGATAAAAAATGAGATAAATCTGTTATCTTTAATTTAATGTCAAAAAAATCAAAGCTCTTATAAATTAAAAATATTTTCATGGCTGATTTGTAATATGGTAAAATAAATAACATTTTTATAAAATTAAAATATAAAAATTTAATGTTATTTAAATTAAGATTTTTCCGATTTTTAATTAACTTTTTAACAGGAAAAAGCAGTGTTGAAATTTTGGATGAAGTTTCTTTTTTATCATTACACTCTTCAGCTATTTCATCCTCTGCAATAATTTCTTAATTTTAAATTTCAAGGTAATGTAAATATCCTTTAAAATGAACAAATTCAAATATTTCATTGAATTGACATTGCAAAAAAGTAAATATCCTTGTACAATCATTAGATGCAAAAATGGATGCAATACAGTCAATTATCTTTAAACTGTAATTTACTCCATTCTTCTCACTTTTCTATTAAATGATTATGAAATATATATAGTAAAAAGAAAAAGAAAAAAAATACGAAAAGAAGTTTATACTATATATACTAGCGATGAGCAGAGTTAGTTCAACCAAAGCCTCATGCAAATTTCATGTTTCTTTTGGAAGCCACGTCATATTTTTAATAAAATCAGATGCAATAGTCAATATTTATTTAACTTCATTAAAAATCAAATAGATAACATAAATTTAAAAAATATGGGTAAACATTTTATATAATAAATACAATTGAAATAAAATTAACAGAATTTCATAATTATAAGGTAAGTCATTTTCTTTTAATAAGTTTTTTAACAGTAATTTTTTTTAAAACCTGGTTTGTAAATCGTCAAGTCTGTTCTCAAAAATTCTGTAAAATCCTGATTAGTTAATTATGAGCGATATTTTTGACTTTATAAACTTCATAAAAAAGTACATTTAAAAATCACACAAATGTGAGTATTTCATGTGAATATATATACTTAACTAAAGTATATATTCAAGCGGATATTTATACTTAACTAAAGTATAAATATTTTAAAAATATAGTATAGATATAAAGTATATAAGTATACATATAAATAAAAGTATAGATATTTTTATACTTAACTAAAGTATAAATATTCACCGAAATATGTTGCACCCAAAATTGAAAATAATTGGCAAGAAGCTTTCTTTAAATTAGGATACTTTGTTTCAGCACCAATTTCCAAAACTATGTCAGGGGAAAGATATTTGTAATGTCTGGTCCTTCTTCATTTCTATTGCTTCTAATTATCCCGATGCTGTGTCGAATAATATTATTTCAGAAACCGGGTATAAATAAAAACTAAAGTATAAAGTAAACTGGGTAAAACTAAAAATATATTATTCATGCGAATATTTCTACTTAAAAAAAGTATAAATATTCACAGAAATATGTTGCCCCAAAAGTTGAAAATAATTTGCAAGCTGCTTCCTTTAAGTTAGAATACTTTATTTCTGGCACCAATTTCCAAACCTCAGTCAGAGAAAGAGATTTGTAATGTCTAGTCCTCCTTGCTTCTAATTCTCCCGATGCTGAGTAGGATAATATTATTTCAGAAACTGGAAAACCATCTTGAATAATATCAATTGCAAATGGATTGACAAAATTCTCAAATGTAGATTTGAAACTTTTAGGTCTTTAAACCTAATTTTAAAATTCGTTTTCAGATCTTCAATCTCTTCTTGATATTCTTAATTTTATATTCCTCGTTATTAAGAGAACTTTTAAAAGAGGAAAATGATGAATGGTTTTTACTTCAGATCATTTATGTGGCATATTTAATATAAAAATACACTGTTCTTCTGTGCCGCATTTGTCAACCATTGATATACAGTTAAATCTGTTTTTATGCGGTTTTATAGTTTTTGTGATTTTTTTATGAGCGATATTTATTTTTTTGTCTGGTATATATAAAAAATTTCATCAAATGCCTATAATGAATAAAAATTACTTAAAAATTGTAATTCAAAAAAAAAAAAAAAATGGCTGTCAAAATAACATGCAAATTTTAAAAAAAAAATCAACAGATAGCCTACCCGATATTATATCCTCCCATTAACACGAATACTATTAGATGCAAGGTAGTAAATTAGATGCGGTCCCTATTTTCCTCATAATTTTTTTTTAAATGTGTTGTGAAAACAATATATTTTATAGCTACTTATGAAGTTTCAAAGATATTATTTTGAGGGTTAGCATAATAGGGACTTCATAAAAGAAAAGAAATTTCCTTTACCTGATCCCTATTCCTGCACAAAAACAGGTTTGACTGTACACTATTTTTTAAACCATCAAAGATTTGGGACTTAAATGAAACAAAAAGAGATACAAGGGAAAGGAGAAATTAAGCCAAGTAAACTAAAAATTAAAGAATTTGATATTAAATAATCAAAGAAAGAATGATATTAAATAATAATAGAAAGAAGAACTCAAAAAATAATTTTAAAGATTTACATAAAATATCTAAGCTCCAATATGAGATAAAACGAAAGAAATTATTTAAAAATTCATTTATTTATGAGAATTCTAAAACTTGCACATATGAAAACAAAAAATATATACTTCAAAACTTAAATAAATATCTAGTAACTGTATTAAAGTCACCTATTCAAAACTGTCCATAACTGTTCATCAGAAAAGTATGGACTTTGGATATCTAATGATGAAAATTTAACAAATTCATTCAAAACAGTTATATTTCAAACATCATTATTAGATTATATATTATTGTAAAAGCCATTCAGAGAGCATATACTGAGTCAATCTGCTGCTACGTATACAATCTGCTACATTCACATAAGAATTGTTTTTCATTGTTATTAATTCATTGTTACAACAACCAATAAAAGCTACAAAAGTTTTTACAAAATTTTGCTTTACCTGCGTGTGAGGACTCTTTAGCCAAAACTAATTCCACACTGAAGCTTTGTGAGAATTGTGAAATGTAAAGGACTTTGAAAAGAATCACTTTTTATTGAACAACGGGGAAGGATAATGACATTCAAGGAAACAGGATCGTTGGTTATTCCGTCTGAAAGAGGAAGAAAATCAGTTTCCGGAGGGTTGGTAGAGGATGTTTTGCTCTAAATGGAAGAAGAAATAACTACAAATTTTGATAGCACCAGTATGCTTGGTATGTTGCAGAAATGTTAGATGTCAACTGCTACTATCCACAAAAATTCTTCAGAACGATCGGAACTAATATTCATATGAACTTTCGTTTGTTCAGCAATTGTTACCAAATAATATCGATCATGTTTAATGTTTTTACTTTTTCTTTGTTTCCTGTAAAGTCGACTTTGAATGGCCTTGTAATATTCTGTGGATAAGCGAAGAATACTGCACGATTCAATCTCAATTTGCTATAGAAATATTGGTGGCTATACTGATATAGCTATAAATATACTGATGACTATACTGATAACTATAGATATACCGATGTTAATAGCAAACCTTACAAAAAGGAAAATAAAAATCCACTTTTTTTTTAAATTTGATGTATTATTATTAAATAATTACAATTTTGCACTGTATAAATATCTTCGAATGGGATAATTCGTAGTAGACAATTGTCCTACGAATGCTAAATGGTTAAATCGGCACTGGTTAGATAGACATACTAATAGCTATAGAAAATGATACATGTAAAATTTAAATGTTGCTTATATTGTACCTAAGTTTTTCAGTAAAATTTAAATTTATAATTATGTAACAGAAATTTATAACAGTAACATAGGTAAAACAGTTTCGTTCTTATATTAAATAAAAAACAATGAAAAGTACATAACATCACGAAATTTTTGAAGGAGAGTGGGGAGGAGGGGCAGTGACCATTTTGCATAAGGGCGCTAACGATTCCTACGATTTTATTATTCGTACTAGAAGTTATTAGTAGCTATTTTATTATTTGTACTAGTATATGAGCAGAACCGAATTATTATTTAATAAAAATTCAGAACTAAATTTAATGAATTCTATTAAATTGCATTAGTATGTCCTTGGCAAAAACTTATAAATGCCGCATAAAAAATGTACGCTAAATCGTTCTACACAATTTATTCCCTGTTTTCCATTTTTTTAAAATTACTTTTACGTTATGAAAAATTCTATTTTATTGCCATTTCTATTAGAATCCTGTAGGTATCACTTTTAGATGAATTATATCATATGTCCATAATGTACATGTACTCTTACAAGGACGTTCTGCATGCCTGTGCTTCAGAATCGACTTGAAAAAAAAAAAAAAAAATGCATATGATTCTTTCTCATTTAGATGTATAGGGTTTTTGACTGAAATGTAGAACACTATACTGTAATAGGTAAATAATGTATAAGGATCACACAAAAACAAACTTTAATGCATTAGTCAAAAATACTGAAAAAGATATTTGGCGATTAAGTATTTTTGGGGGACAATTAGTAAGTTCTTGAACTGTCTTATCAGCACAGCGAGGCCCCGAGTGTAATGCAAAAATGGATCAAACGTAATCTTAACTTTATATTAAATATTTATTAAGACTTGTACATTATATATTCTTATTTCAAAAAAATATATTGTCTCTCTTAGAATCAATTTAGAATATTCAAAACTGAGTGAAGTATTAAAAAACTAACGATTATTTCTTTTGTTTGAATTAATGAATAATACATTATTCTTTACAAAAAGATAAATAAAAATCCACTTACTTTTTCAATTTAATGTATTATTAATAAAATAATTACAATTTTGTATTGTACAAATATCTTCCGAACGAGTCAATTCGGGATAGACAGTTGTCCCACGAATGCTGAATGGTCAAATCGGCATTGGTTAGGACTTTGAATTTAAGTGAATGGAAAACATTGTTCTTTTAAATACTTTTACAATAAACAACTGAAAAAACAGTAATTTGTCTAGTATAGCTTCCTTAAATAGTGATATTTGTGACTTTTTTCCTTTGACAGTTGGGTTTCAGTCACCTAATTTTTAATTGATCTCAGTTCTTAAATTTATACTGATTGCTTAATATTTTTTTTCAATCCAATTTGCAAGTTTCAAGTAAAAATATCTGTCTTGTTAAGTAAAGTTATGTCAATTAGTTATATAAAGCTACTGATTGCTAAGTATTTTTAAACCAATTTGCAAGTTTCAAGTAAAAATATCTGTTTTGTTAAGTAAAGCTATGTCAGAGAAAAACAGACTTTTTAATTCGTGGTTTTTATTTTAGTTCATAAATATTGCATCAAGTTGGGATATTTTGTATCAAGTTGCAAGTGTTTCACCAAAAGATTTAGATTTGTTGTCAAAGGGAAATAGATTGTTAGATACTTTGTTAATCTTTTAGCCTTGTTGTTAGCGTTGTGAAAGTATATAGGTTTTAATAAGGATTAAGTACATAGGATTTTTAATAAGTACATAGGACTTTTTATTAATCTTATTTTTAATTATTTTTAATGATAAGATCTTAATTAAAAGTAGTAAAATTATCATAGAGATTAATATTTTTATAAATATATATATATATTGCAATTTTTAAAACTTATTATATAGTTATTTTAAACAATCTGAAAAGCGTTTTCGTATTTGTTGGGACGAGCAGATTTTTTTTATTATTATTTTTTTTATATATATATTTTTTTTTTATTTTGTAGGTTAAGAATTTTTAAAAGAACCAAAAGCAATCACTGCATAGATTGGTTTGAAAATATTCCATTTTATATTTAATAGATGAATCTTGATTGTAAGTAGAACCCATCATAAATCTGAAAACTTCCTTTAAAAATCAGTTTCAATTCATTGTAACAGTACTCTTTTTAGAACGCGATTCATAAAACAATTTTGCTTGAACAGAAACAGATTAGAGAATTAGAAAACGCTTTGTTAGAACAGTGTACTAACTTTGCCTTTCTTCCACCTTACGATCGCTCGTCTTTTAAATAGACGACTGTCCCTCCTTTTTCTGTCAAGGACACTTCCTGTTTGCCAAAAATGCTTCTCTAGACAAGCGATAGATCTTCTTATCAGTAATGAAAATTCGGATATGCCTCGTGAAATGCTTCCCATACTTCAGCACCATATTAAGGTAAGGGTAGCGAATAAATCAGTAAGCTTGCTAGATTTAATCAATGCCACAATCTCCTCAAATTAACAAACAAAAAAAAATCCCCAACCAGTAAAAAAAAAAAAAAAAAAATTCCCAATCAGTAAAAATCAGAATCATTTGTTGATAACACGAATTATTATTAGGATTTTTTTCTCTAGGAAACACGCCATTCTTTTATTTACAAATCAATATAAACAATATGCTAGCCGATAGCCATAAGTTTATATTTCTGAGGCAATTGTGGCGATTTTGACAAATACTTGGAAAAAAATGAAAAATTCATTCATGTTTGTGGCAAAAATTGGGGAAAATAGGCATTATTACCATATTTTTACCATATTTTTGTGGTATTAATTTGTGTGATTATAAATACAATTATGATATATAATATATATTCTATATATTATTAGGATTTTTTCTGCTAGGAAACAGGCCGTTCTTTTACAAATCAGATGTAAGCAATCTGGTAGCAAATACTCATAAGTTGATATTTTTGAGGCAGTTGTGGCGATTTTGACAGATACTTGGAAAAGTGAAAATTGTTTCATATTGTGGCAAAAATTGGGAAAAATAGATATTTAACCATAACGTATTTACTAATTTGTGTGATTATATTTTAGATATATGTACGCTAGGAAACACGCCATTCTTTTAAACAATTTCTGTAGCCAATACTCATAAGTTGATATTTTTGAGGCAGTTGTGGCGATTTTGACAGTTATGAAAATTGATATGGGAAAAATAGATATTCTAACCATATTTTTGGTCGTACTAATTTGTGTGATTATAAATACAGTTATAGATATATGATTTAATACAATTATAGATATATTATTAGGATTTTCTTTTTTTAGGAAACACGCCATTCTTTTTTTTTAAAAATCAGATGTAAGCAATCTGATAGCCAATACTCATAAGTTGATATTTTTGAGGCAATTGTGACAATTTTGACAGATGCATGGAAAAAGTGAAAAATTATTCATATTGTGGCAAAAATTGGGAAAAATAAGTGGTATTATTACCATATTTTGGTATTACTAATTTGTATGATAATAAATACAATTATAGATATATGATGTTAGATACAAAATATCAGAAAGCCATTTACAAAAATATTGTCAAATATAATTTTTTTATTTGGTTTTTACATAATTATTCGTACTTGAAAGTATTTTAGATTATTCTGTTAGCTGTTAAATAATTATTAAAAAATTAAATAAATAAATTGCTAAATCATTTTTATTTTTAAATTGAAATCTTTTTTTAATATGCTGTCCACCTCTTTATAATCAATGTTGAGGGAAATAGAAGACAAACTACTTTATTTCGTTCTTGAAAAGGAAAGCTTTAGAAAAGATAAAAATAATTTTTGCTTTCCATACACAATAATGAAGTTGAATGATAAATACTCTTTCTTTTCGAATGTTTATTTTTTTATCTAAACGATTATAAAGTAAGGCGGTACAAAAACGAAAGCAATTCACTTTTACATTACTCTTTTAAATAATAGGAAAAATAATTGATAGAACTCAGTTTAAAAATTTGCTATGAAAGTTTGTTCTTAAATTTTATTCAGCCAATTAATGTATCTCAAATTCATTAGAAAGATTTACCAATATATAGATACCAATCAGTACCTGGAAACAGAATGAAGTTTTATTGTTAGTTATACATTTTTAAATACTTAATTCATAAAAAAAAATATATTTCAAAAATTTGGGGGGTTTTGTAATTTTTTAATTTTTAATCACCATTACAGGATTTTTTTAGATGATTGGTTCCCCAATGAAACGCATGTTCTATATTTTAATATAAAACAATCACTTGAGATACACACATTTAATTTACTGGAACTTTAACAAATTTCGCATAAATAATCACAGAAACAAAACACAGAAATTGCTGCAATGTCACGCTTAGCATATGTCGTCATCCTCCATTGCAGGCTTAAAATGTGTTACTATCTATCACAATCTACTCAATGTTTGCCTTAGAACGTGTTACTATCTATCACAAGCTATTCAATGTTTGCCTTAGAATGTGTTACTAGCAATCACAAGTTGGACCATCAGTGCGTGGCTTTTTAATCCATGTCTACATTAGAATTCACGAGCTTTGAGCGCCGTACACGAACACTCTTATACCGATTTATTTCAATTTGGATGGAAACGCAAAGCGTGCGAAAACATCTGTCAGTTCTCCATGAAACAAAATTTCAGCTGGGACCAGAAGTTTTTATCATGCATCAAAGGATATACTTTCCGAAAGACGATTTACGATTTCTTCTGATTCTTCCGAAAGTATAAGGTATGTACAACGAAGTAGTAGGATTGCATTCTTGTTATATTTTTGTAAACATGGCACTATTTATGAATATTCTGTTTTTGATCCCATACACCAATTTTGAAAAGATTCCCAATTATGATACGTCTTTGGGGTACCTCCAAAAATCACTTTGCGTACTCCACTTTGGAAACCACTGCTATAATCTAATCCATTCTGACACACATTCTATAATGTATTCCATTCTGATGCACATTTTATAATCCATTCTTGACACACATTCTATAATGTATTCCATTCTATAATCTAATCCATTCTGATGCACATTTTATAACCTAATCCATTCTCATTCTATAATGCATTCCATTCTATAATCTAATCCATTCTGATGCACATTTTATAACCTAATCCATTCTGACACACATTCTATAATGTATTCCATTCTATAATCCAATCCATTCTGATGCACATTTTATAACCTAATCCATTCTGACACACATTCTATAATGTATTCCATTCTATAATCTAATCCATTCTGATGCACATTTTATAACCTAATCCATTCTGACACACATTCTATAATGTATTCCATTCTATAATCTAATCCATTCTGATGCACATTTTATAACCTAATCCATTCTGATGCACATTTTATAACCTAATCCATTCTGGTGCACATTTTATAACCTAATCCATTCTGACACACATTCTATAATGTATTCCATTCTATAATCTAATCAGTAATCAGTAAAGTAAAAAATTAATGATAATAAAAAATATTAGAAAGCCTCACTTTTAATATGTCTAACTATTATTTCTTTAATTCACTATTAATTCCTCATTCTCTTTTGAAAGTCAAGGAGTACTTTAGAAATTTACATTCATGTAAAATACAAATATTCATAATAAAATAATGACGAACCAAAATTATTTAACTATGTTAAAAGGAGAATTATAAATATTCTTATATTTTTTGTTCCATGATAATTAATGGAAATTATTAGCTATTTCTCTAAATCTTCTAACTATATTTTAAGAAGTATTGAGAAAGTTTATCATTAACATACTTTATTATCAATTCAATTATTATGAAGCTTTTTCTAAAAATCAGATAAGCATTTTTAAAAACCCTACAAGAGTGGAAGATATACAGTAAATAGTAAATTAATCAGATTTATTTTATAGATAGGAGGGATTATAAATATTTTTCATTCATTAATATTATGTTATATCTTCTTGATAGTGAATCGAAAAACGGGATGCGTTTCAAGATCTTCAACAACAACAACAACAACAAAAAAAAAAAAAAAAAACGTACCTGATGTTTTACCACTGTTTCTGGTTTTAGAAATTTTATAAAAAAATTATAAACTAAACAATTGTTTTAATAATTTAATAATAATTTTTATTTAAAATTGTCTTATCGTTCATAATGATTAGTGAAAATTTAAACTGGAATTGTTTTAGTAAATTAATTTTTTTTGAATGTTGTTTTCCAATTTAAATTCAATTTTTAAGAGTCATCTCCACAATGTATCAGATTTTTAGGAAAGTAATTTATTGGTGTATCTGTTACAGATACAGGATGAAGTACACATTTCTAGGAAGTTTTCCTGGTAATGTAACAGTACCAAACATGAAATTAGACAATTTTTATAACAGTTACCTGTACAATGACAGTTTGCGGGCTTGATTTAAATAGGTTTTTATCGCTATTGTTACAACTGATTCGATCACGTTTGGACGCACGCGCTATTGTGCATTCGTGAAAATTATTTGTATTTTCTATGCAGTTGTCCTAAAAAATTCAATTCGTATATCCGAAAGGGAAAAAAAATTGTTTGTTATATAAAATTTTTAAATTTTAAGCCCCCTATGTTACACCAAAGAAGCGTGTATTTTAAAAAATTATTTTTTAAATTTTCCAATAGTGTTGCACTATATTGTTTCGAAGGTTTGGTTTGTCGCTCTACTGTCATTTTGTGCACACTTTAAGCTAGGCTAATTAGACCTTGACCTACAGTTTAACGTGGATTCTGAACCACTCACAAACACCCATGCCACAGGTCAGGATTCGAATCTGGGGCCTGTGGTACCAAAGACCAGAGCGCAAGCCAATGATCATATTAGAAGAAATTGGATCATTGGTAAAATTTTATGTTCATTAACATTTTGTAGACTTATATGCAAATAAAATATAATTTTAAAAATGTAGGAGTTTTCTTAAAATCATTTGCAGGGAAATAATACATTTATATAAATTACATTTAAAGTCACGCAGTTTAGCCCTATGGAAATTTTAATCTATTCATGAAAAACAGCAACAATTGGAATTAAACATCTTATTTCCTTTTCCAATCTTACATTGCAATTCCAAAACATTTTGTTATACTTCCTTAAAACTTTATTATACCAATAATTATATCAACACCTGAGTAATCCCTTGTATATATTTCAACTTCTAATATGTGAAAGAAAATAAACCAAAAAATATTCATTCATGAAAATAAACCGAACCTGAAGCCTGTGATACCTAAGGACAGAGCGCTACCAATTTGCCATCAGGCCGCTGTTGCTTCAAAGAATTCTTCGTTTACCTTCTTCACATCTTTGGTCCTAGTTGTTAATGTTAAAATAAATTTTGGCGCCTTATTACACAGATAAATGCTACTATAATGCTGTAATATATCCTCTATTGGCGGTTTTTGGCGGTTTTGGCGAATTTTACCCTGACTTTTTCCTCCACATCTCATTAAGATATTCTGAAAACGGAAAAGGCGAAATTCTGATGAACAGTTTTTGCTGCAAACTGCTCGGAACAGGTGAATCTTAGTTATAAACATTGCATATATAAATATATTCTAATTACCATTCCAAATTCTAACTACCAATTACCATTGTTACCATTACCATTGTACAGAAAATCGAGCTTCAGTATCTGTAAAAAGATTTATCAAGTAAAAATACACTCCATTATATGAAGACAAATAGAAGTGTAATTTGTGACGTTTAGTGTTTAGATCAAGGATTCTAAATATTTTTTGTTTCATGAATACCAGTATGAGTAAAAATTACTAACCTTTCCTCAGAATATTATCTTTTAAAGAAATAAAAATATTATTACAAATTTAATCAATTAACTTTAACTGAATCACAAAATAAAGAAACACTTCGTAGTAATAGAGATAGTAAACATATGTAAATAATGCAGTCACTGAGCAACCAAACTGATATGGAGCGATTTCCCATTTGGTGTCTGAATAGCAACTTCTGATGAGTTATCATATGCATTTTAAGCTACATTGTCAATAAAGTAGGACTTCAATATAGTGGCATTATGCTGTTGCTAATAATTTCCGTAAATTCATCATATGGATGAAGGTAAGGGACTTTCTTAAATATATAAATATTGCTTTCATTGTTGTCATTTATTGCAATCATATACTGTAGAGATAAATTCTAGCTTTAAAATGTATGGTCAAAAGCGATTTGTTGAAAACTTTCTAATCATCTGTTGAACAAATTGGTGAATAAATTATTGAAAACTTCTCTAGAAATCAGTATTGCCAATGTGAAACGATTATTAGACCACTTTTCGATCTTTCTGATCAATATTCGAACCAATTTCAAAATGAAAGAATTGTAAAGCAAAAAGAATAACGAGGAAGGCCAAATCGCATGAATGAGAAAATTACTCTAGATGTGTAATTTTATTCATTTATCAGCTTTGGCCTTCATACAACGTATCTTCAATACAATATAAAAAATATAACATAATACAATATGCCTTCATACATAAAGCCTTCAATTAAATACAACATTAATAAATTTTTCGTTTATATTTACATAGACTAATGTTTCGATGGCTGTTAAGATAAGGACGTCCTTTTAATGTTTTTCTTATATATTCTATTATTTAATTTTGCATTTCTGTATTAAATTAATCAAGTAAAAGGAAATAATTTATGAATATCCATGTAAATAATTTAAGAATGACTATGAAATAATTTATGAATGTCCATGTAAATAATTTAAGAATGACTATGAAATAATTAATGAATGTCCATGTAAATAATAAGAAATGTATCAATGTTTATGAAATAATTTGACTGAATATCCAAGTAAATAATTTATGAGTAAATAATTTATGAATGTCCATGTAAATAATTTATGAATGTCCAAGCAAATAATTTATGAATGTCCATGTAAATAATTTAAGAATGGCTATGAAATAATTTATGAATGTCCATGTAAATAATTTACGAATGTTTATGAAATAATTTATGAATGTCCAAGTAAATAATTTGTGAATGTTCATGCAAATAATTTATGAATGTCCATGAAAATAATTTACGAATATTTATAAATAATTTACGAATGTTTATGAAATAATTTACGAATTTTATGTAATTTATTCATTTGTAATTGTTTGAAATTAAATCTGATCATAATTTAGGGAAAAAGCATACAAAAATTAAACATATCTTCTTCTTCATTGGCGCAGCAGTCCCATGGTGGGCCAAGGCCGTCTGCCTAGAGGCAGATTTCGAGACAGGAGACGTTTTCTTTTCACGAGGTAGGGATGTCTGCCCTACTTCCAATGCTCTACAATAATATAGACCCGGAACTGCGGTTTAAAGGGGATTCGAATCACTACAAACATCTATGGCACCACAAAGACTCGAAATCGAAACCTCGGGCACCGAGCACTAATCACTCGGCCATCAGGCCTTCAATTAAACATATTAAGAAAGGAAAAAACAATAGGTTTACTTCAGAATCAGCTTAATACAGAAACACTGAAAAGGTACACAGTTGTAAATTAAGGAATACCCAATATGAGTAAGAGTTAAAAGAACAACAGTTCCATTCATATCTTGAGGAAATTAATATAAAACGCTTTGGAAAATTATATTTCAATGATAGAATTTATTTTCTCATCAATATTTTTTTGTGGAAGGAGTCATATTGGTACTATATTAATTTCAAATTATTGAAATACTTGAAAAATGCATTGCGGATTAAAGAATGCTGTGCCATCGGAAATTTTTATGCAGCGTTTCTAAGTAAAGACGAAAGGGTTAAAAATAATAATTATCCACTTATAGACAATGTATTATTCAATCATCAATTTATTTCTTCTTTAAAATATCTTTAGTACTGCATGTGTTTCGCAGAGAATGTTTGCACTATAAAATCTTTCAAACTTTGTTGTTGTTTTTTGTTGTTCGCGTGCTTGTACAGTAACAGAAGATCAAGTGTAATTGATATAATAGAAGATCACGGCCTATTTTATTGTTATACATTGGTGAGTCTCGTGTTTCATTTATGTCTACAACAAACTACGGGTGATAAAAAGAGGATATTGGATATCAGGATGACTTCAAGGAGAAACTGTTCCGGATTTCCTCTCATGCGACAAATATTTGCGTATTTTTCGCATTTTCCTGCCATGTGAGGGAAAAACCAGGAAAACTCCCATCAGAAAATCTGACTGTCCATACGAAACGCTTATATACAGTGTCCCAATCGCCACCGAATCCTCTCGTTTCTGAAAACAGTGACAGTAACGAACGCCACCATGGAGTGAATTTGATTCTTCCTGCATGCTAGTTGTCCCCAAAATTATTTAGAAGGAAATAATTTGGTCGATAGTATTTAGTCATTATTTTTTATTTCTTTCAAAAATATTCACTGTAGCAGCTTATCGACTTTTTGTTATCAAATTTTATTTTTATTAATATTTTTTTTTTTTCAAAATAAAAAAAATTATTCCCATGAAGACATTTCACAGTAAAATCTAAAATTCTAGATAATGAAAAAAAAAAAAAAAAAAAACACGCAAAAAAAACGATAAAGTGTTATTGAAATTGATAAAAAAAAGATACTTTTCAGTAATTAACATATTTATTTATTCAAAAGAAAATCTTCACTTTTTTTTTTTTTTTTTTTTCGGACTGAATGAGTGTGCAGTTAGTATTATTAGCAGCTGTATTTTGGTGGCTTTTAGTTTTACGAACCATGTATTATAAGATCATTGATCAGTTTGCCATAATTTCATTACAAAATACCTACAGTAAAAGGTTATCTGCAATACAATACTGTTATCAGGCGTATTTTTTTTTTTTGTCCAAAATCTGACGGATTCCCATAGAGCTACTTCAAAATCTAAATTTAAAAAAAAAAAAAAAACGTTACTATTCTTGCTACTCATCTTCAATACCTTCAGGTCATATGAATCATTTCAGACAATTAGTTCAACTTGTGATTTACTTCTTCCAGTCAACTATCGGTATTCTTTTTACTTTTATTTAGTTAAACAAGTTCACAAAGAACTAAATAAAGTTGTTGCATTAATATTATACCAAGCACATCTACATTTCATTTAAATTTCAATATTCAAATCAACATTTAACTGCTATGGTTAATATTCCTGTATGATTAATGCAAGCACTATCTCAGATTTCTTTAACAAAAGTCTGTACGAAAAGCTATTTTACATGCTTAATTGATGAAATACATTTTTCATATAGGTATTAATCTATTTTAAATTCATATTATACAATTCTAAAACATCAAATCTCAATTTGATTGAAAACTGATGAATATAGCTATTTTTTAATGTGGGGCATTTGCAATTCTTCGTTTCAGTCAATGAACCAATTAATCTTATTGAATACTTAGTAAAGTACCACTTCATTGCATCAACGTAACTAGCTCAGGGAGGGACCCAACTCTCCGAATTACCCTTTCAAACACTATAGAGAACTAGTTTATTTATAGATTTTTTTATCTATTCGTAAAAATCCAATCAGTCAATGATGCCATTTCAATTTTAGGCATTCGATGTAGAAATAGTCATAATAGTAACTTAGTCATAATCCCTTCTGAATCTATTTATTTAGACACTTAGTCATTGTCCTGTCTGAGTCGACTTATTTAGACACTTAGTCATAATCCCTTTTGAGTCTATTTATTAAGATTCAAACATAATCCCTTATTAATATTCAAAATTAGTATTAACATAGTAACATAGCTCATTATTAAGGTTCAAAACATAGATTGCAGTGCGAACTGCCAGTGGTAATGGAACACTATATCACTCCATACTGATTTGCAAGCTATTGGCCCATGAGTGGTATCATGAAACTGCATGAATAAAACCTCCCATTTCTAAAAGCCATTCGATGTTTCCAAACTTTATATTATAAATGTTAAGAACGAAACTCAATATCAATAGTTTTGGTTCTACAATAGAAATTTGCTTTTATATGAAATTGATATGAATCTTTCTTCAAAGTTAAGTGAATTGTTTCACGCTCTCCGTTGAGTATTTTCGCACTTTAATTAGAAATAAACAAAATATTGTTGAAGATTGAGTAGATTCAAAAGTCTCAAATGCAAATTAATTAAAATGCATTTAAATAGTCTGATTAAATTAAGGTTCATCTTTCCTGATATTCTGAAAATGGATAATAAGTTATTAGAAAATTGTAATGTGAAATTGTTGTACATTTGAAACATTTAATTATCCTTCCCCATGCTGATTAAGTAATGTTAACACAATTTTATTAAATATATTGGAATTACGTTCATAAGTATAAGATTTCGGTTTTTTTTTTTCAATGCTTAATTCAATATTACTAAAATTTTCTCAAGCAATGGGGATATATTTTTTATACGCTGGTTTCTAAATAGTAAGTAAAAAATCAGATAAATTGTTATTATGAACTTTCTATTAATTTGAATTTAGTGAAATTTACCAAACATATTAGTCAAAAAGTGCGTTACAAATTAATAAAATAAGTTTATTTTCTGTCTTACACCAAAGGAAAAGCTTACCAAAAAACATAATATCAAAATTTAATGTATAATCAGCTTCAAAATAGAGTGTAATCACCACTAATAACTATACAGACATAACAGCGTTCTATGCTTAAAATATTGATTAATTAAGTTAGCAGAAAAACCTATTGCTTGCCAAGATACTTCAAAGACCCTAAAGGGAAGCAATGTGAGTTAATTGCAAATATACGTCTTCTTAGAAATCCCAAATATACTCCATTGGGTTGCAAACCGACTAACATTCTAGTCAGACCATATGCACAATACTCTCTTTTGCGAAGATAATTCTCCACTAATCTATCTCTGTATGGTATAGCATTATCATCTTGTGTAGAATAAATGAGTCAATAACTGTACCTACTTGAAGACAAACAGTTGAGATTAAAATTGTTGTCTCTATTTAACTAAGAAGTAACGGTATCTCTTGGGACGATATACAGGTCATTGCGGCCATCCAAAAGAGTAGCTCCACACGCACATGCATTATACCTAAATCTGTCTCTGTCATAGAGATGACTAGGCTAATAAAAATTTCCAGCTCCCACCAAATCAATCTAAATGTTGAGTCATTTCGCTAAAATAAATTATGAACCCATGAATAAAAAGAGTACAGACCTCCACTGACTTATACTAATCACTCTAACTGTGAAAGATTTTATGGACTTGGATGAGAAAAATCCTTACTTTTGTTTTCGTATCAATGTAATTGATCAGTCTTGGAACCATATACAGATCAGTGCGGCCATCCAACGAGATAAAACCATACACACATACACTGGATCCACTAAATGTCTCTTTCATGGAGATGACTGAGATAATAAAAAAATTTCCAGCTCGCACCAAACCAATTTAAATTTTGAATCACTTCGCTAAATAAAATCGGAATCCATCAATAAAGAGTACAAGCCTCCATTGAATTATACTCAAATTGGCATGTGTAAACAATTCATGGGCTTGAATGAAAAGAAAATTATATTTTAGTATCAATATTATTGATCAGTAATGGTATCTCTGGATGATATGCAAGTCAATGCAGCCCCACAAAGGGTAACTCCACAAACACATATACTGAATATATTATAACAAATATATGTGTTATTATCAACAGAAATAACAGATAGCTTCCATGACAAAACAATTTCAAAATAAAAACAGCATTAGAATTGACAAATTTTGAACAAAATATGTGAGACATTTTTTATTTTTGTAATTTATTTTATTATTATTTAATTTACCGAAAGAAAATATTCATGTATGAATATGGTAATTTTTTATTTTTATATAATTGAATTCTCGATTTTATTTCAAAATAATATTTTAAAATATTATTTTGAGGAGGATATCCGGGGTCTAAACTTTACTGGAAAAGGTGTCCGTGCCTTCATTTTACTGGTAAAACGCGTCCGTGGCCTTCATGTAAGGGTTCGTGCAAAAGGTGTTTATGAAACAAAAAGAATTAAAAATAGTTTCTTTTCGTAGAATCGTAACACATCGAAATTCCGCATAACACATAGTAACCAGCCACAGAACAGTCCTGCAACATTGGTAAGTGAGATGGCTCATGCTTTTTGGCACTCACAGACGCAGTCAGCACGCAGTGCAAGACTACAATAAAAAATAAGACGAAAAGCACTGATACAGACATTCTGTAAAAGTTCAAGTGATAGATGCAATATGATTGATGCAATATTCGTGCAATATGATTGAGGCAACCATCTGGACTATTTTACACATGGTAAAATGTTCGGCAAGCTTGAGGAGGGACATAGTGTGATAAAAAATATTCGGATTCGTAAACTTGTAATACGGCAAATTAACTTCTAAAGAAGACAAATCTCGACAGAAAATTGCACAATTAAATTTTACAGGGACGTAGATCACTTTAAAAAATATACAGAAATATAAAATGTCTGAGAAAATTGCAAATAAATCTGGAAGAGAAAGAAAAAAAATCCTCAATTCCGTCATTCATCCATGTGAGATTCATCCTACCTAACAAAACAATTATATAGTCAGAATTTTACTAAAAAAAAGAGAGTTCCAGTAATTCATTAAAATGAGAGTCTTGTCTATATTTGCTTATTTCATAGTGGTAGCAAAAAGTATTAGAGGAATTAGAATGAATTTCTTGGTGAATTTTTGTTAATCTGATATAAAAAAATTTTCCTCTGGTTTTAAGTCCTTGGAAAATTATTTCCAGTTCTTGTTTTTAACCCTCTATGGGCCCTGTGTAATTTTCAGGTTACACGCTAATATATTGATATTTTACCAAATAATTTTAGTTTTTCACAAGGTGACGTTTATGTGTTATATAAAGTATGAGACAATAACAATATTGATGAGGTTGGCAGCACTATCAACCTGAAATAACAAAGTAAATACCTTGCAAGTTGTCTGCAGATAGAAACCAACTAAACCTAACTTGTGCAATTGGTATTATTTGTGCTTTTGCGTTTTTTACTAAACAAAAAATAACGTACATAATAGCTCTGGGTTTCTATATCAATGGTAACTTTTTTTTTTTTTTTGCATTTCAATAATCATTTTGTTGCTATCTGTATATGATACAGTTTTGTGATTTTCAGGTTATAGCCACTATAATCGACATTAAGTGATACGACAACAAAGCCTTTCGTTTAAGGAATACATTTTACGAAGCAGAGCCAATAGAAGTGGTGGAATAGCGAAGAGGTGGGACAGAAAAATAAAAAAAAATGAAGTGGAACATCCAAACATAGTAAAAATATACAACCAACACATGAGTGGAGTAGAATTGGCAGATTCATTAATACTTTGTATCGAATAAAAATTCGAACAAGTAATTGGTATCATCTTATAATGTTTTATCTATTGGATTTAAAGGTGATGAATCGTGACTGTTAAATGACAAAGATTTTCCATCGTATTCTATAAGTCTTAAGCGTCAATATACTTTTTTGGAATTTAAAACTGACATTGCATCTTGTTTGTGGGGAGCACAAAGGAACCGGTTGGAAAAGAGGGAGTCCTATTTAAACTTTAGAAGATAAGCAATTAGAAGACAAAATTAAAAAAATAAAAGGAGACCATATAAAATACTTCCAATACAAAATGTGCGAAAAATGAACGTGTATATGTATATGTGTGTTTTCTCGCAAACACCTTAAACAAAATATTACAAAATCAGGTTTCACTGAATTAGGATTTATTTAACTTGTTTATCATCATTTGCCTGATCAAAGCTTGGTTATTATGACGCATACTGTCAACAAGTCACCGAATATTATCTGTAGTGATTTTCGCCCATTCATCCATCAATCTAACAATTAGTTTCACTAGTGATTGCAGACATACAACACTTCCCTTCACAGGAAATTTCAAAACCTCTTAAATTTTCCCTATGACATAAAAACAAAACTTAATTCTCTTCAAATCGTTCCTTAACATCTCTGGCATGATGCACAGTACAGCTGTTGCCTAAGTAGACTGGTTTGGTAAAACAGCTCTCTTCACCCATAAAGTCCTCACAAGGGACGAGATATTGACTATATACAACATTATACATAATGAGGATATAGTCCAAAACGTTCGTCCGAAAGTAGACTTGCACATTACCAAATACATCATCAAAACATCATACCCGAGCTATAGAGAGTCTGGACTCTCCAGATTATACGTCTCCTAGTCACGCTGGAACGTACGTCATTGCAATACAAATAGAAGCGTGTTTTTCTAATCATCCTGCATATAGCCAGTCATTCCCAGTCTTTTATGAATGTGCCTTTGCCCACAGGAATCTGTTTTGCTTTTTTTGGCTGCTGTGAGCCAAGAATTCGACAGGATATACAGATGAATGTTTCCATGCCATGCTACTCCCAGGGCTGGATGCATTTTAAAATGATGGACTTGCTTGATCATTAACCTGTACCAACAATTGGTCTTTGTTTTGGAAGCGATTAGCATAACTCATGTGCCTCACAAGCTGATTGTCCCTTTAGGATAGTGTCATCTTTTGACAGACATTGCATCTCTGGGAATTTTTTGTTTTGGACAAACATCATTCCTTATATACTATACTTATAGTAGAAGCTTTCACATTTTAAAACGCCATAATCTCTGCAACTGTCAAACACTATGGCCTTATTTTGCAAGTGGTGATGTCTCGTTTATGGCTTATTTCCAATTTTACGAACGAGTTATTCCCTTTATCTGAAGGTTTTTCAGTACATTTTACATATCTGTGCGGCTTTTTCCTCATTTTTGTTCTTATACGAGAGGTGAGATAATGATGATAGTGAAGATTCTTGATTCTAGAATTGAAGATAGATTGAAGATTCTAGCCCCGTCAGGGGCTTCATCTCCGGTGGTGGCAAGCATAAAAAACTAAACACATTGGCAATGCCCAGAAGTTAAAGGGATTTAGTGAGAATTAGGAATGTAAAGTGCATAAAATTCAAAAAACATTGAATTTAGGTAGGAGGTTAGAGCAGAATATTCATAGGTTTTTTAATATTAAAATGCTGTTCATATTCTTCAATCTCTTGAATGGCCAGATATCAGTGATTATCAGTATTATTGAAGAATATTTGTGAAATTTTTACAGTATTTTTTTGAGAGATAGCAGGGAGATAGATGTTTGAATATCATCTTTTCTCGTTAACAAGTTTACTATTGTTATTTGTCTGATAGTTATATTTTGTTGAGTTTCCATAAGTGTAGTATTATGGTTAGCAGCATAAGCCCAGACCCGGCAAACATAGATGAAAAGTGGATGGAATATAGAGGGGAAAATCAGTAGCTTATTATTTATATTCATACTTGAGTTTCTTGCAATAAGGGGATAAATTCTTTCCAGTATTTTTGTTTGGTATAGTTAAAAATGAAAATTCCAGTTTAGATGTTGATGAAGATATATTCCAAGATATTTTGTTTCTGATTTCCAGAGGATAAATATGTTTTTGAGGTAAATGACCAGTTTTTTATATTTTTGATTCTTGCTGAAGAATACTGCTTCAGTTTTGTTAATGTTTAGAGAAATTTTTTACTTGTCATACCATTTAGAAAGATCGTAGAGATGTTTATTTAATGCACAGACAAGATACTTAGGGTATTTATTTCTACAAAGAATGGCAGCATCCTCTGCTTAAATTGCTGTAATGGTATTGAATCTAGTAAGCATATCAGAAATGAAGAAGTAGAAGAACTGTGGTGAAATTTTACTTCCTTGAGTTGTACCAGCTTGGATATTTTTGATTGAAGAATATTCTCTATTGATTTTGACTGAAAAAGTTCTATTAGAAAGGTAGGGAGTGGATGAGATTGATAATCGACGGGGAAAATTCAAGTTAATAAATTTTAAAATGAGTCCTTCAATCGGCACTCTATCAAATTCCTTTTGAATATCCAGAAAAACTGCCCCAGTGTATTCACCATTTTGAAAACCAGATGTGACGTATTCCACAACTCTAAGAAATTGATTGGTGGTGGAGAGGTTCTTTCTGAATCTGAATTGTTCTTTACAAATAATATTATTGGGTTCAACAAACTAGTTAAGTTTATTTAAAATGTTGGATTCTGTAATTTTGCTTAGAGTTGAAAAAAAGAGAAATATAACGATAACTTTCCGGGTTCGTAGGATCTTTACAGGTTTTAGTATGGGGATGATTGTTGCAGTCTTCCAGGCACCAGGAAATTGTTTGACTTTCATAATCTTATTGATGAGATAACTAAAAGTTTGATGATAGTGATATAGAAAAACTTTTTTCAATATTTTGTTGGAGATGGAATCCATGCTAGGCACTGTCTTAATTTTCGTGTTTTTAATGATGATGGTAATATCAGAAGGATAAGCAGATGGAATTTTATCATCGGAGTAGTTTTGATAGAAGGTATAGAGGGTTTGCTTCACCATGTTTTCATGATCAGGATCAGAAATTGGGTTAAGTTGAAATTGATCTTCTAGTGGCTCGGAATCACCGTTAAAATCAAAGTTCCAGTCTAATTAGCCTAAAGTGTGCAAAAAAAAAATTACCGTAGAGTGACAAACCAAACAAAATACGTTTAGAGGTAACAATTGCATTGCGCGTTTTATATTATTAGGAAAAAACTATAAATAAAAAACTTGCAATCTGGTTTCTATTTTTCCTTTTCTTTTTATAAAAATATTCGTATTATTCCTCCAACACCAGATTTAAAAATAAAAGTTGTTCTTGCTTTTCACTGATTATTAAACTCTGCATCCTTATTTTATATAACAGAGTCTATTTTTGTTGTAGGTAGTATGTTTAAAAATACTTTTTTAAACATGCTACCTACAACAAAAATCATGTTTTTAATATCATATATAACAAATAAAAATATTACACATAAAAATTTCAATATAAAATCTTTTGAACTGTAATGAAATATATTTGAATTTTACCTTTCCAGTTTAACTCTAAATTGTTCCTAAAAATAATAAAATGGCTCACAAATTCATAGAAAACTCAATGGCAGATTGTTATCCGTATATCACTATCATCATAACGTTGCAGATGCGAGGTCTGCATTAATGTTGGTGATTACTCTTTTGATCAATTTCCGTAATTTTATCTATACATTCTGCAATTTCTGTCAATAAAATGTTTTACTTCCTGTATAATTCTTGTCTTTCTTCATTTCACGAGTCAATAACTGCTACATATTAGCTGTTTGCTGCTTACGTTACATCCAAATATTGTATGATAAAAATTGTTAGCTTAGGGGTATTTTATAAATCCTTAAATTTTTGTCCGTGAATCGCCCTGTGTGTGTGTAAAGAATGCACAGGATATTTCAGACCTTTCACTTTGTTTGAAATCATTGCTTATTGTTCACATGAGAATTTAAAAACTTGGTAGAAGGAAAGAGAGGAGCGGATTTAAAATATGATGTGAGATCTGATATTAAATGTATCTTTTAATATAAACTTTATATAATGAGATCAGAAATTCTCGGATCTTTTTAATACCGACATCAAGTCATCGCCAGTGACTAAATGTAGAATTCTGATGTGATGTCAATCCACATTAATTCGGTTCTAGAAATGATGTTTCTATCCATATAAAATGATGTCTCAGTGAATTCCCTAAATTTTCTATGAGAAACGTAAGTTACGAAAATTTGCGAAACACTTTTCTCCCTCTTAACATGAATGTGAAAACTCAAGTCCATGATAATCTCCAATTGTATACATTTTTATGAAACAATCTCTTTGGGTTAAATTTTCTTAAAGCTTTTAAGAAATTCAATTTATCGATTGCATTTCCTGCAGAAAATTCTTCAAAACTATTGGCAATGTCTTTGCTCTGTCAATAATAGTTCTCTTAAAAAATTTTGGTTTAAGGTTAATAACGAAATTTTCGAATGTTTGCTGAAGCTAATCAGCTAACAAGCCCTCAAATCAAAGATCTTGACAAAAGGGAACAGTTTTCTGTTCTCTTTGTCAGAAGATTAACGATAGTATGTTTTAAACTTTGTTATAGTTTTATCATTTGGGGGATGGTTGCCTGTATTTTTGTTTTGTTTCTTCAAGTAATAGAAATAAAGTCAATTTCCTTTTAAAAAATCTACATGAAGTTACCGCTTCCTTTTTTTTTTCACTTCGTTATGATCATATGTTTGAATTTGTATTAAATAGAGTTTCAGACAATAGTAAACAAATCTTTATGCTTTCTATTCAAAACTCTGTAATGAATCCTATTCATTATTTAAAACACTAGTTGTTCAGATGAAGCTTTTTCCCATGCCAGCGTTTGAAAACGTTTTTCTTAGAATTTAAAAAAGATTTAAACTCTATATTTTAAAATATTAGCTATTTAACTATTAATTAAAAACTCACTTTTCATTTTATTTTCCTTTCAATGAACAATTGGCATTTTCACTGATGCAAATTTAACAATTTTGGAAAATTCTAGAAACTTGTATACTCCTATTTGTGGACTTGTTCCAATATAATATCGTTTAAAGGTTGTTTAATTATTATTATTATTATTATTATTTTATCATTTCAACTATCAAGCTTACATTTGTACAGTCAGTAATTATTTCACTACATTTAACTTAACAGCAAACCTCACTTTTTTTTTAATATTTAACTCGCCTTTTTATTTTAAAAAAAAAAAAAGTTATCTATTAAACGTGATTAATTTATTAAAATTATTTAAATAATTTTTTATTAAAGTTGAATCACAAAATATTCTGTGCTTTATTTATCTGTTTTATACAGATAGTGGATCAGGAACTTGCATCTTAATACGTAGACGCTGAGATCGTTGATTTTTTAGCTTACACGCATGCGTACCAAAATTCGACGAATCAGAAGTGACTTCATCTTGCCAATGCACAAATCGGTGCGAAGCGACGAAGTATCAACAAAATACTCTCAACTCGAGATAAGTATATTCTTGAATCTCGTGGTACTTGTGTTGTGCCTACGTAGTTCATATAGAATTTAAAATACAATAAAACTTTATATGCTTATATAAAATTTCTAATTATCTGTGCTTAATTTAAACTTAATAAATTTTGTTTGAAGTGTAATTTATACTTATATGCTCGTTTGACTAACTTACTAAATTCACACGAACCTCAGGAAGCACGTTTCGCCATATGGCTGTTTTGATAAGGAGTCTTTAAGGCCTCTTTATAAATACTTTTATTTTGAAGGTAAGTAATATCTTTTGAGTTATATGAGTCTTATGTACCTTAAATGTGTAAATTCTTAAAATTTGAAATTGTGGAAGTTTTTTAATGAAAAGTGTTGTAAATGCGTTCCACGTAAAACACGTTTTCTTTTTTATTTCACTTGAAAATTTGTATGAGTAATGTAATTTTAATCATTTGTGTTGAAATAATTTTTTTTTTCATTCACCAAAGACTTTTTTTAATGATTGTCAACGTGTAATTCTTAAATATTTCAACTACCTTCGTCGCCGTGTGTGAGGCTTGTATACATGCATATCCCTTGGTTTGCCGGGAGTGTTTGTTTAAGCGGCGGTGTTATTGCATAATTTCTCTTGCTTGTATTATTTGTGTTAAAGGTTTTTAAATGCTAACTTTTACTCTTAGATTTAGAGAATAATCGTGTGATTTAATTTTAAAATTCTGAAACATTTCGTTATGATGAATTTTTATAAATTTTTACAAGTTCGTTTTTTTTTTTTTTTTTTTTTTTTTTTTTTCTATGCATTATATTTTACATTTTCATAAAGAAATGACAATTTCATTGATAACGGGGAAGCATATTTAAAAAAAAATCTTGTATTCAAGCATGTTTTTTCATCTAAATTATTGATATTTTTATAGTACACATAAATTTCGGTTATTAAAATACAAATCTGTCGATAGTTCATAATACTTCATTCTTTGCTTATTATTGGATTAAATAAAAATAATTAGTTGACTAAAATTATTTTCTGTGAAAAGGTAAAAAATATTTAAAATCGTTTTTAAGTTTCTAGAAATTGACCATTTCAAATTCTTGTTCAATGTTAGCAATTATATAATGTGATAGCAAACCTTCAATAGCAATTAATTTTATAAATTAGTAAAACATTTATAAACAAGATTATTTTAAAATACAGAATTTTGTATTATGATTGGTAAAGATAATGTATCTTCTAATTGTGTGTAAGATGGGGAGAAGGATTTATTATAGAAAATGATTAGTGTGGCTACTTGAAAATATATTTCATTTTACCTTTTAGTTTTAATTAACATCAAAGGATATGTTTAGTTAATAGGTATATTTGTTTTGTGATTAATAAGGATAAATGCCATATGAAAATGTATATTGTATCTTCTAATTTTAAGTAAGATGGGAAGGAGGATTTCTTTAAAAACATTTTATACAAAATGATTAATGTAGCTACCTGAGAATATACATTTTTAGTTTAACTGACATTAAAAGATAAGCTTACTTAATAAATGTTTTTATGCATGTTTTTGAATCTGTTTTATATAGTGTGCCTTCATTTATTAAAGGGACAATGAAGTAAAAGATAAAACTAAGGTGAAATATTAAAACAAAACTTAAAACATGAGAAACCAGGAAGTGCTAAATGTGTGTGATAAGTTATACTATGTTTAATCTAAATAAATCCTTGTTAACATAATTTCAAATAAGCTATTTTTCATAAGCTATAAGATATTAATGTTTCAAGTTAGTTTGTAAAAGGAATTCTAAATATATTTCATACTATCATAGAATTAAGTGTAAATTGATAATAAAAATAGTTTTTTTATTCTTGTGTTAAAAAATGCTGAAAGTTAAAATAAAAAATTAAGTTTTACTGTATTTTAATATCAAATAAAATTTTAGTATTTTATGCAAGTATATATTTATATATTATAAATTTAATTTGCAAACTTAATACCACTTTTATTTGTATTGAGCTATGAAGTACTACTGAATTAAAATGTTTAAAATCATAAAATTTAAATATATATAGTTATGTGTAGTAACAAAATTAGTATAAAAAATAATTCGAAGACAATTGCAGAAAATATCAAACTTGATCAAAATGCTGGTTATTGGTAATTTTTTAATGATTTCAGTGAAAAGGGAAATTTTTATCTTAATCTATCAAATTAAGAAGTTGACACTACCACTTCTTTATAAGCTTAATTAGCCTTCGTCGATCAAATTTTTAGCAAAGATATTCCATAGATATAGTCCATCTGGACAAATAAAAATTTTAAAAATAATTCCGTCATCAAAAATTTTATACATAATGCTTCAATTGGCTTCTCGTTAAACTCGTCAATTAACTAACATCACCTAATTTATAAAGCTTTTATTAGATTAGCCCTTATTTATACTGTGCTTATCTGGTATAAAAACAACTCAAATCTAATGAAATTATAAGTTATAAAACTATCAAAGAAAAACACTTGCTCCTTTTTTTTACTTCTGTAAATTTACACCAAGAACTAATATGCTATCTTATAACAGAATAAAATATCCCTGAATAAAGTTTCTTAAATTAGAAATTAATTAATTGATCGACTCGAGGAGTACAATCCAAGATATCAGAATTCTTTAAAAAGACCTAGAGAAATCTTGAAACACGCATCAACTTCCAGAAACCAACAACTAAAGGCCATGTAAATATCAAGTAATTCAAATAGTTATTGACCATTTTGCGAAATTCTCTTATAACTAAATTTTTCTTAACTTTTCTTAGTGCTTTTTTTTTAGAAAGTATTAAATTGTAAATTGTTTAATTTAATGATTATTTTAAAATATCTGAACAAGAGTAATATTAACTTAAATAATTTAATGTAATCATATGGGACTGAATCACAAACAGTTAACTTTATTTAAATCAGGACCATATTTATAAGGCCTATTAGAGGTTCTAACTATCAGGTACTGAATTAAATATCAGCTTGGCACAAAAGATAGGTTAGTGATCAATCACCAACCTAGCGGCAACAGTGAAAGTAGAATACCAAGTACTTGGATGACCACTAAAACATTTGCCTTTTATAAAAACAGATTTTGTTAAGATTATCTTGTATGTATATTAAAAATAAATACTAAGCTTAATGCTTTTTCCTTATGAGATTATACAAGTTTTAATTTGAACTTTAAAAACTTGCATCTCTAATTAAATAATTGTTTTGAACTTGTATGATTGAAAACTTATTTTTGTGTTGGGCTGCTATTTAAAAAAAATTGAAATAAGCTTTTATTTTTGATTTCATAAAATCTTACAAGTGTCATCAATTTGCTAGCTAATTCAAGAACCTTGCAACCTAACAAACCTTAAAAAAAAATTATGTTGAGAAATGGGGGAAAAGCATTCATAAAAAAAAAAAAAGAAATTATCAATGGGTACAGGAGAATAAAATGCTTTAAAAGAATTTCATTTACATACATTAAAGGTGTATTGCATACTATGTTACAAGATGTAAGAATGTACCTTTTTCAATACATTGTATATATATATAATTATTATATTACTATTTTTTTACATTTAATTGTTCTTTGTATATCATTTTACATCTATTATTGTAAGCTTTCAAAAATTGCTTTCTTTTCATAATTTCATATGTTATACTGTTCTTGATTATTTATAATTATTGGTTTCTTAAGAATGCTCATTTAGTTACTAAATAATGTTTTTACTTATTAAAATTATAAAAATTTTATCATAATTTTATGTGAAACTATTCAAAGGTTAATCATAACTCATTTCAAACTATATTGGTCTATATTCTATTATAACATTAGTCAATTTTATTTTGATATTATCTTCCTTTTATGTTTTAAGTACTTTGAATTACTGAAATAGAATTTGTATCAACTTATTTAACTCTTATTTGTTGAATTATTAATAAATATGCATGAAAGTTTTCATTCAATGGGGGGCTCCCTGCCATATTTGTTTTTAAGTGACAAATTTTATTGAAAAGTAATTATTTATACAATATTGAGTTATGCTTAATTATTTCATCCCTATGGTTCATGATAATACATACAGATAAATCCTTGATATATGTGTTGCTTCATAAGTATTTGAAATTTGGATGTACTTCGGTTGTCAACATTTTTATGTAGATAAAAATACATTGTCTCATAAGTTTTCATGCATGTGTAATAATTTTTAATTATATTATCTTTATAATTGTAAGAAAAGTAGAAATAAAAATTTTCCAATTCCAATTCAGAAAAAGTTTAAATTATAAAACATTAACAATTTTATCTCTCAAGAATAAATTTATTAACCTTAACTTTCACATTTAAAAAAAGATTTATATTTTAAACCTAAAGAAGTTGTGAAAAAAAAAAAAAACTTGTTTACTCCACATTAATTTTTAATATTTTTTCACATAAAGTGTATATTGTATGCTTCATATTGAGTATCACATGACCAATGACCATATACATACATTTGTTAGAAATTTGTAAATAAATTTTCATGGAGGTTATAAAGTTTATCATTAAAATGTTTTTTATCAAGTGCTGTAAAAAAGTATGAATAAATTTCATCTGTTAAGTTGCAAGAAACATTCCGTTAGTAAAAAGAATGGAACACTTTGAATTTCATTTGTAGAAAAAAGATGGAAAATCGCCCTTTGGGATATTGAAATATTATATTCACTGGCAAAAGCAAATTTATTTAGAATGGTTTGAAGAAAACTGGAAAACAAATATTAAAAAAACTGTTAGTGTATGAGTAATGTTATTTGCTGGAGGGAAGAATGTTGTTCGTTATAGTAAACTTAAATTTTTGATGGCACTATAAATCAAATATTAGTATGGAACATTAGGGGTGGACAATATTGAAATATCATCCGTGTAAATTACGTTATATTACTAAATTAGATGGATCAATTTTATGTAGATATAAAAGTTAAAATATGGAATTTTAAACATCAAAATAGGAATCTCTGATCTTCTCCAACCATTAAATTTGAAAAAAAAAATTGTAATATTTATTCATTTTAGTTTACTTGATATTTCATTTTATTGTCTTCAACACAAAAATTATTTTTATATTTCAAAACAAATTATCTCCTTTTTCCCATTTGATTAGGCATATGTCATTGTAAAATACTTCATTTAATGTTAAATTAGGTGTATTTTAGATTTTTTTTTTTTTTTTTTAGCCTTCAAAGTGTAGAACCACCTTTTCGTGCTCAATAAATAAGCAAAATATATATCAATCAATATAAATTTCATTACATCAAGCAAAAATATTGGAGATGGGGTGATAATTACTTAAGGGTGAGCTTATCAGAAAGAGAGGGAGGTGAATTGTGATATTTAAAACATCATACATTAAAAGTAAATACTATGAAATTAGCTTCGAGGAAAAGCGTGTACACAAGAATAGATAACAAAAAAAAAAAAAAAAAGTTATAAAGGTTTAGCTGTTCTGCAATCTTATTGAATAGAAAGATCAATTTTGATGGTGATGGCAATATGCAAGTACAAATTTCAATAACACAACATTTATTTCTAAGAGAATAGATTCTTGCTGATAAATTTGTATTAAACATGAGGGTGAGTAGAATCGATCTTTTTAATGGCTTTTATTAAAATTATCAAGTTTATTAAGAATATTGTCTAGGCCTTTTGCTTAAATTAAAAGTTGCCTTTTAAATAAAATCAATACAAGAACATTTCATTTTGTTTAAAATATATTTGTACATTAGGAACTTTATTCAATAGGAAGTAAAAGCATCATTAAATATAGATTGCATAAATACTACAAAATTTTACTATCTAGAAGTTTGAAACAAATAAAACAATTTCAAAATAATATGAAATAAACAAAACATGAAATTTTATTTTGTCATTAAATAACCTAAATGATCAAGTTGATGAATGAAGTGGTATATGAGGATGTGAAGCAACAAGGACTATAATCCCTTAATCACTACATATATGAACAGTTAGTTTTTCCTTATTTTTAATATGTCACTCTCCACAACGCTCTACGATCGTATTAGACCGGGACCAAGGGTTTAAAGTGGATTCCGAACCACTACAAACATCCATGGCACTCGAACCCGAAACCTGTGGTACCGAGCGCCAGGGTGCTAGCCACTCGGCCATTCAGGCCCCTAAATAATCAAGTTAATTATCGTCATTCTGGCATCAAAACAGCAATTTTGCGCCTGACGTACTCTCAGACTGAGTGTCTTAAAACCAAAGTAGTTAAACATTATTCAAGTATCTAAACTAATTTCTTATGAAGAATTTATTAAAATTAACATATAAGTGGAAGAATTTCGGTTGAAAAATTGAACATTTACACTTTTAAGCTATTTTAGGTGATATTGCAATTGCAACAAAAAAATTTAAGAAATTCTACAAAATTTGTGAGTTCTTTATAATAATAATAAATCCCTAATTGGAGTCTTTAAATAAGTAGAGAAAGGTGATATTGCATTAAAATTCACAAGGTAATAATTGTGTAGTAGCGCTGACGAACGAATATCTGAAATTGGCAGATATTTCCGATATAGTTATATACCGATTTCGAACATCGATGTTGAAATCGCTTTTGCCCATCTCGCAACTCGAAATTAAAATCGGTATGACTGCTACTTAGATCATTGTTAAAATTATTTCGATGTTGAACATCGAAATCTTCGTTAACCCAGGAATAATAATCGGATATGTGATTTTACACTTAAATCGATATTTTGATATGTCGATTTATCGTCCAAGCCTTAGTTAACATCATAAACAAAAATTTTAAATCCTCTACAAAACTAGTGAAGGATTTAGCGCGATTCTATCATTTATAGATTATATACAGATTAAAAACCTTGATTATGGAACCGATTTCTTAATTGCAAATTTAGATTTAAATTGATTATCGCCCAAACTTAGTGGCAGCTAATGTGTTCAGTACAAGAATGAAACAAAGTAGACCCTTGAAAATATTTTAAGTTATATCTAAATTACTGAAATTATCCTAAAACTTGTGGTTATTCTTGCAAAACCTAAATTTTTTAAAAACTAGACAGTAAATAGTTATTTATGCAAAAAATATAATTGTTAAAAAAAAAATTTAAATATTGATATAAAAATAGCTTATAAAAGAAAGCAATAAATGTTCATTATATTGCTTTTATAATTTTTATCTTTATAAATATCAAGTTTATGCAAAAACTTAAGGTACTGCATATATATATACATATTCAAAATTTATAAAAATTTTATTTCTTTTTATTGTATTTTATTAACACTATTGCTAATATTTTCAAAGTAAAAATACACTTTCTTTAAGCAGCTACTGGGATTAAGAGCTGCATTGCATTCAGAAATCATTTTAATGTTATAATTAAGTACCTTTCCCAAATCTTTGTTTTAATTAGAATTTAAAATTTGAAAATATGTTCATGAATTTTTATTAAACTTCTTTTTAAGGTTTGTTCTACAACTAGGTTAATAACTCTGCATAGATAAAATTCATAAAAAATTATGTATTATATAATCTTAAATAAAATGTTACTTTTTACAGGGGAGTGTGAGCTTCTTTTCAATACAAAGATGGAAGCTCAAGATGTTAAAGAGACATCAAAGGTATGTTTTAATATCTGTACAGAAATCATTCAAGTTAAATGGTTTGAAAATATACTTTATCTCTGTTTTAAAATACATTAACTCTGTAGAATTCCGTTTACGATAACATTTTTAAATACAATTAGTACTCCTTTAAAGCTTATTAATCACTACATTTTTTATTTTATAATTTCCTATCTCATTATTTTTAATTCTTTCCCATAGTTAAGTTTCTATAAATCCTTCATGATTTGAATATTTTTCACACAACCCACTCATTTTCCAATGCTTCTAATTGAGGTAAAATGTTCCACAGTAGGCAATATATTCACATTCCAGTTATTAGTTGTGCTGTTGTCCAATTATTTTGTCAAGCTCCTGATCTTACCGATTACATGTTAGATGGTGTAGCAGTAATTTTTTTCTTGGATGTAAACAAGAGTTTCGGTTTCTTTATATTGTTGTAATACGTTGCTGGTTTTAGATTTGTATCTTTTTTTTTAGCAGGCAGAAATAACTTAGTTTATAATATCTTGAGGGCATGTATTCCTTCATAAATCAATCTTCAAAATATTGTGAAGGGTTTGTTATGAGGGGGTAGTAATTTTTTTTTAATCACTTCTCTCACATCTTTATAATCATTCTGCAGTAATTGCCATTTTTATCTTTTGATGTAGGTTATATGTTTGACTTTCAGTTTTGTCACTATTGCTAATACATGCTTCAGATATTGAATATTTATATATTTTTAATAACATTTTTACAATATATGCAATATAATCATATGAACAGGTATTTAAATTTTAACTGTTCACATTAAATTTAATTTATAACATCATTAGTTTTAAAAAAATAAGTCAATATCCTTTACTTTCATTTAAAAATAAAATTGATTTGAATATATATGCAGTTTCGATTTAGCTTATATTGGATAAGTTGTATGTTTTTTTTTTATGATCAAAATTTTATACTTAAGAAGTAAACTATATTAGTTCATAAATGTATACTTATTACTGCTTTAAGTTTTTCATTTATATCTGTTATAGGAAGATTCTAAATCTCTCAGCGAATGGCCAACATTAGGAGAAGTTCATATGAATGAGGTATTTTTTTTCCCTCTTTAGCATCTAAATAAATTAAGTGTAAACAAACAAATAAAATATTATAAACATAATTAAATTTGTTATAGAAGCAGGCATCTGGTTCTGCTAATGCTGTACATGTGAGAAATTCAAAGGAACAAAGTCCAAATGATAATGGTGTTGATGATGATTCTGCTAAAGAAAATCAGGAATCAAGCAAATCAAATATAGGTGCTCAAACTAGGAAAAAGGTTTGTGTTTAATAATTATTTTCAGTTTTGTAATTAAGAAAATTTGAGTCATATTAATTTTTTTTTCTTTAGACTGCTGATTTTAGAAAGTGCTTCTAATTTATAATTAAATTAGTGTATTTCATGTTTCTGTTAATTTTTTTTTCTCTCATGATTTCATTTTAGTCTCTGTCTGCTCTTGAAGTTTTCTTGTACTTCCTTTTCATTTTAAAGAAGATTTAAAAAATAATTTAATTAGTTTAATACAATAATAAATTAATGATTTAAAAATATTATTATTCTTTAAATATATGTAAATTGATATTGAATAATTTGATTGTTTTAGGATCTAAGCAAAAATGGGTTCCTTTAGATGTGGAAACCCTAAAAGGCGATAAAAGAAAACTGACTCGCAATGGAAAAGCTTTTGCAAATAAAGATGATTTTAATGGGGAGCGACGAAAATTTGATGATTCTAAGAAATCTGGTAAGATAACTTGTAATTTATTATGCAGATTTCCAGTTGCCTATTGATACAACTTGTTCACAACTAATAATGCTCAAACTGTTTTTTGGTATTTCTACAATTATGATGTAGAAGTACAGAGTTAATAAATTTCATCATAGTATTTCAAAATTTCTTTACTTTTAAACTATTCATGTTAAAACATAAATTGTGAACTTACTAAGAATTTTTTAAAGAATGTGCCTTATCTGAATTGAAGTTGTTTGCTCGTCAGTCATTTTGAATTGGGATTCTGTTCTGAAAATATCTAGAAGTTAGGGGGTGATCCTTGATAAAGCCCTTTCATTTTATAAAAAATGTATTTCTTTTATGGTATTCTTTATTTGAACTAATTAGCATTGAAAATTATGTAAATGATAATAAAGGTTTATAACTTATTAGCAGGTTAAAATATGTATTAAAATCACTTGGAATAATTTATCCTTTCATAAATGAGAAATATCAACATATATAAAAAGAATTTTTATTTTTCAACTGTTTTATGTAGAATGGAGGGAGATAATATCTTGTTTAAGATAACATTTATAAAACACTTGTTTTAAAAATAATTCTTGTCAACTTGATTTTTAATCGTATGTAATATCACATTGTTTGTCTATCATTTCTTTTAAATGTAAATTAAAAGATTATTATATCATGCAATGGCATTGGAAAAATTATGTTAAAAGGCATCTTATAAAAATTAAATTCATGACTGATGCAGTTTCCCTTTTGTGTCCATTTATTTACAAAAATTAAAAATGTCTAAATAAAAGAATAAGTGGACTTAACTTGATTTTGAGATTTGTGCCTGCTTTTATTGGCTGCTTTATCTCGAATTGCGAGATGTCATTTTGTAAGAAATAAAGAGAATAAAATTAAAAAACCATAAGTTACTACATATAAATAAAATATATTCAAAGAAAAGAATGGACAAAATGCCCTCTTGTTCACCTGCAAAGAATCTTAGAATCTCAAAGAAACCTTGACAAACTTACTGTGCTCTAAAAATCAACTCTACAAACTTGATCATATTAAAATTAGAAAAAACTAGGTAAGATCATGAGTAAACGAAGTTGAACAAAGAGGGGGCTAAATAAATGATTTCTAAATTATTAAATTTGCTGCAGAAAATATAAATTATTTTTGTCTTATTAGATAAAAAAATCCAGGAGTAAAAAATAGAATATTGAAAACAAAATTGTCCTGGAGTTTCTGTGTTCACTATAACTGTTAAAAATTAAGAATGTGCTTTACTGTTTTAAAGTCATTTCAGAAAAGATACATTAACATGAATTGATGTAATTTGGCTTTAGGTAGATAAGATTTTATTTGAAAACAAAATAGATTTGCATTTGCTTTCCTGTTCAGAAGTTAAAGGGGATAAGTTTGATGTCTTATTATTTGAAGTTTGGTTACTTGAAGAGAATTATTTTGTTAGTAACAGTATTTTCAAATGAAATCATTTGCTGCTGATATAGCTAACTTGTTTTCTTGATGCCAGCTTGATATGCAATCATAAACCAAGTTACTAATTACAAGATATGAAATTCAAGAATGTCTCCAATGAAGACTATGTAAAATACTGTTTGTAAAAAAAAATTTTAAGACATTGAAAGTGAATTTTTACCTCCCATGTTGATTCTTAAGATACAAAAATAGATTTCTAGTTAAATTAGCAGGGAATTGTTTATTTTGGAAACTAAGATTTTAAAGGTGAAAGATATTTTTAGGGTGTTTTTTTTTTTCAAGTTGGATATTAAAGAGGAAATAGGAATATGTGGTTTGCGTAAACATTTTATGAAGAGAAATCCAGTTCTCCAAACATGGAACTTTATTGATTAGGCTTAATGCAAAAAGAGAAGATGGTTCAAAAGGAAAATGCTTTATAAGGAATTGCCTTGCAGGCATTAACTGCCTTTGGTATAAAAGAAGTTGATCAGATTTGTGAAAAATTGGGGGGGCAACTTATGGAGACTTACTGCAAAATTAATACAGGGTGTTCCATTTTGAAAATCTTAGTTACTGGTAGGAAATGTAACCTATATTCAAACAATCTGCTGGTAATGTAACATATATGCAAACAACCTAATATTCAATTTTCTGAATATGAAAAGTGAGGTTGTGCGAAAAATTAGTCCTGAAATATGAGTTTGTTTTTCTGTGTTATATTTGAATAGATTTGAAGTTGAGGTGTGGTTAATTTTCTGGTAGAGAAATTTACAGCCTCCATGTTTTCTGTTGAAAAGAATATTTCCAATGATTAATCAGAAATTACAACAATCAAAATATATTTTGAAAGACAAAAGTACAGAATATTAAGAATTTTATTAACTCATTCAATATTATAGCTTTTATTAATGACTAATAGTAGCAGTACATTAACTTTGTGATGCATAATGTATCCATTTTAGCATATTATGTTACCAGATCTGCAAATAAGACAATGTATAAGTGGAAAGGGGCTGTAGTGCATGTAGGTTTGAAAATTGTATACTATATATGTAACTTTAATATTTTATTTATTTTTTGTAGAAAATAACAAAAGCAGAAATAGTAATCCACGACAAAGAGGCAAAAAAGGACGTGGATATAATGGAGATTGGAATCGTAAACGAAGAGGTAAATATTTTTTACGTGTTAAACTTAACGCACATAGTGTTAATGGTTTTTCATTAATAATTATTTTAGAATTGTCAAAGAACTGTTACTTCATTTCTGATTATTTTTCTACAGGCTTCACAATGCATTAAGATTTTGCTTAGACATGTTATATATATATATATATTAAGATAAGTTATTAAGCAAAAATTTGAAACCATTTAGATGCAATAAAGTTTTCATTTTATATATATTGTTTTAATTTTCAGAATTTGTTGGTACTTGGTGAAAATACAAAGGTTTAGTACTTGAATGAATATTCACAAGATTGATTTGGTATAGATTTGAACTAATTTTTAATTTAATCATAGGACAATTTTGATCCATTTTTCACTTATTATAAATTTTAGCTTTGTCTTTGTGGAAATGTTATGTTTCCAAATTCTGATCAAACAGGTTCTGTTAGGTTCAAATCTGACTGAGGAGGCATTTTAAAGACGTATTTACTATTTAAAGCAACAAAACTCAAACATTCATAATGTGCTTAGGGTTATCTTAATAAAGCTCTTAGTCTCTGTAAACTAAATAAAATTAGTAAACTCTGTGTAACTCTCTTTGCCTAAGATCATCACTATAGGGGTTAAGAATTAATGAATGGGGTAGGAGTTCTGCTTTAATGTTTTTGCTGGCAATAGGATTTATTGGTTATGTCAAAAACAATATTTGTCAAGTTTTTCTTTCTGTCTAAATATTAGTGATGGGCGATTGGGTTCATTTTAATGATTCAAACAGTTTAAAAAAATAAAAATTTAATGATTTCAGTCAAACGTTTCATTTTATGTAGTAGCGTCATCCATTATATTTCAATGAAGAATAAATTTGTTTGTGGGCATATACTGCTAAAGGCTTCTACAGTAACTATTATTCAAATAAATTTTTAAACTATTGCTATTATTTCAAATAAATTAATAAAATTTCAAATTAATTTGAATTTAATGTTTTACATGTGTAAATTCTTCTCCACCATGCTCAATTTTCCCATTTCCTCCCTTTTTTTCAATTTTTAAAAACTGAATTTTTCTTTTTGGCTGTTTTATTTGCCCGCTTTTTTTATTTTGTTAAATAAAAAAAATTAATAAAAATTTACAAATTAACTGTATTCTGTAATTTCAGGGCTTGAAACATTTTTATTTTCCATTTGTTACTTGAACTGAATTTTGTAAATGTTTTTTTTTTTTCCCCACAGAAAATCTACCATTATGTTATATCTAGAAATAATAAAATTCTCAAAAATAGACAAGAAATAAAGTGAATTAAGAAAAACATGGGTTGACTAATCTGACAATCATTTTATAACAACCCACATGTAACATAAAATTAGTCTTTATTTAAAAATCATGTTTCTAAACTCAGCTTTATTATTTTTGAAAAATATATGTATATATAATTCAATAGTGTGTTTAAGCCTACTAATGCTAAGAAATAATGTTTTTATTGCTTTAGAAAATAATTATTAATCTTAATTTGCTTAGGATATTCCCAAGACGAAGTATATTTCCCAGAAATGAATGGATACATGCCACAAGATATTGCTTATTATTCATATTGTCCTTATTTTTGGAATGGATATTCGATACCTGAGGATGCACTGAAAGATTCTTTAAAAAAGCAAATGTAAGTATGCTCTTAAAGTTTAATAATTATTTATCTATATTTTTGAACACAGACAAGATATTCATTTTAATATTTCTTTTATAGGAAATTGACTTTTTTAAAAATAAGTATTGATGGAATACTTTTACTGAACAGTATTTCTGTATTTATTTACAACTTGGAATTTCCAAAATACTTATGAGTTCTAACTTTTTTTATTAATATTTTTCAGAGAATACTATTTCAGTGAAGAAAATTTGCAGAAAGATTTCTTTATGCGAAGGAGAATGAATGCTGAAGGATATATACCTATTGCACTTATAGCAAGTTTTCATCGTGTTCAGTCACAGACACAAGATATTAACAAAGTACTTGAGGTAGGTCGAATTATAAGTTTAACTTTGAAATTAGTTTTTGCTATGAAAAATTCCATGTTTGACTAATTAATGATAAATTTTAAGTTACATTGCACAGTAAGTTTATTGAAATCTTCTAATTTTTAGTGTGCATTAGCTGATGGCAGGTTTTTGTGCTCTATCGGCACTATTTCTTATGATTCAATAAATGTTAACATTGAATATGAAAACCCTCAATCATGTTTAATATTTCATATCTTCATTCATTTAATTTTATGGAAAGGTAATTTTTTTGTTGCAGTATCAATGCAAAACAAACTAGTGCAAAATCGCTTTGATTGTCAAAAGATAGTGCATCAGTTTATGTAAATCATTGTTTTTTACATACCAACTTTATCTTTGTTATGTGTTAATTTTTGTAATAGTTTTATTTTAAGCAAAGGTAAGCATTCTAGGGAAAGTAGATACTTTCTGTAACCAGCTATCTTCACTTAATAAGGATAGGTAACTAATTCACAGTAGTATTGTATAAAAGCACAAGGCGGCAACAGAACAGGGAATTTTATTGGTTTAGAAAAATCAGGAAAATTCAATAAAAGCATTTTTCAAAATCGGATATCATTTGCGCAATGAAAGCATTTTGATCATAGCAAGTACAACTCAGGACAGTTTTTTTTTTTTTCAAAATTTCGTTATGAAAAGAGGAGCAATTCATCAGCTTATCAATGTGGTTAATAGCAATCCTAATAAAACTTTCAGAAAGATCGTTTTTTAATGTCTTTAATTACTTTTCATTTGCTCAGCTCTTATCAATGTTTATTACTTTTGTGGAGCATCATGACGTATGCTATTTTTGGATTCAATATAGATTCATTATTTTATGAAAACTTCCAGAATTTTTACATATTTAATATACTGTTTTAGTAGTTTTTTAAGAATGTTCATTCCATTTTTTTTTTTTTTTTAAGTTGAATAGCATAAAAATATGATACTAATATAATTAGTAGTCATAAATTGGGGAAATATTGCAAGTTTAGTTGGGGAAATTTTTTTTTCAGTTTCTGTAGCCACCCTGAAGCTGCAACAAATTCATATAGGTATTTAATTTAGAATATTTAAGCAGTATTATACAAAATATTTCCTAAAATATATCTCTGAATTATAGCTCACAAAAAAGTTTATATAGTTATTAATGTATATATATATAGCTTTTTATATATTTTTTAACTCTTTTGAGTGAAAATTTAATGCAGCAGTTTTTATAAAGACAATGTTTACCAAATACATAAAGTTTCAATAGTCAAGTTCATTATCACAATGAATTATTAAAACAAAAATTTAATCTAGATAAATAAATTTTAGATTAAAATTGTGAAGTTATTTTGACAAAAATAGCAGCTCAAGTAGCATTTAAAGTTTTCAAATGCAGAATTTTTTTTTTTTTTTTAAATTAATTGCTTTGTCATGTTTGATAAGATAACTGTGATCATCTTGTATGTTATCTTTTGTGACTATTAAAATAATGAAATTTAAAAATTATTAATATTAAAAATACTTCTGTGACAATGTTACATTTTATAGTCAATAAAGCAATATTTTATGAAAATGAGACAATAAGCAAATTACCTCTTCATTATATGTAAAAAAAAAAAAAAAAATGTCAAATTGACCTTGTAAATATCTTCATGCAGGAGATGCTTTTGTTGAACTTTGCACAATTTTGTATTAAAAGCAGTAATGAAAAAGATTGCACATCATTAGTGAAAGGTAATTTTGAATGTTTTAAGCTATTACTGTTCCAGTTAAAATGGTTTCAAGACAGTAGATTGGTGTTGATTTTCGGAATTTGATAAGTTAAGGAGAAAAAAAAGGTATTTGGGAAAAGTCAGTCTATTTTAAGAAATTACAAGTTGACATATTTTTAACAAACCTCACAGTGGACAGCTATCCTACATATTTATATCATACTCTTTATTCTTTCCCATAGCTCTAAAAAGGTTCTCATTTTCATAATGCTTTTTATATATAGTTTTACAGAATAATATGACATTCCAGAATAATTTGGTTGAAACAGTTAAGTGCCCTTTCAAGCAAGGAAATCAGCCTGCTCGTTACCATAGATACCTAGCCGCTGTGATATCTACAGTAATGAGCAACAGGGGTACAATGTTGACCTACCTCATCATGGTGTACCCTGGACAACGTTTCATATGTCTAACTGGTCTACAACTTTTGCCATGTGATCTCAGACAATTCCATAAACGAAACCGAACAAGAGGTGAAGTTGAATATATTGCAATGGAATGCGGTTGGCTTATAACAATTAAAAAGTTAATTCAAACTCTTAAGAATCAAAAGTGTTATCTTACATATCAGAATTTGCTTCTAAGTTCAAAGTGCATCAAAGATAAACTCAAATCCAAAAAATAGTCTTGTTTTTATCTTTAGTTTCAACAGTTGAAACATTTCTGATTTTCAAAGTGATACCCTATGGCTTCCCTTTCTGTACTCTTCTTCTGTCCCTGTATTAGAGTTATCAAAAGTTTATCAAGCCTAGCATTTTGGAAGACAAATGCTCCAATTTACAAAAAAAAAAATTTATGTATTGGAGAAAGAAACTCGATTGCCCTACAAAAGTGTAAATTAAATCTTTGCAATCAAAGATCAATTAAAGATAAAAGATTATGAATCCATTGAAATTTATTTCGCAAGGATTGTGCCATTGCATTTAAAAAAAAATAAAAATATTAGAACACTTACCATGAAATTTTCCTATTAGCCAAAGTGATATCATGCTTGGTCCTAGCAAATGTATGTAACATCAAAGTAGATCTCAAACGATTATCCCTGTGTATTCAAATTTTAATGTCAAACAATTGAATATCTGAGGATATATGAAAATTATAGTGAAGTTGCAATACTCGTACAGTTTGTACCAGTATTCTTGCATATAAGCAAAGTGAAAGCAGATTAGATGACTTTTCAAATATAATGACTTGGAAGTCCCTGATTTGCAGCAATTTGTTCAAATGTTTTTAGCACTTTCTTGTGGAAATGCCTTTGTTGAAAGAGGGTAAGATTCCTGAACCTTTCGTAGGGACTTAAAAGAACTAAACATTTAGTTCTATTCTTATTTTATTGCAGACAATTTTATTACTATAGTTTATTTCTTCAATTGATTTGTTGCAAAATGTAATTATTTTGTTTGTAATTTGAAAGTTTTACACCCAACAATTTTGTATACGTTTTTGTAGAACCACAGCTAACTTGATCGGTATTGGTTTTAATTATGGGAAATATTAGAGATCCTTTTCTCTCTAAAATTATCATTTGAGGCTGTTATTAGGTTGTAGCTTTCGACTCTACTTTTCGACGGATTTCATTAACTTGCTACCTAAACCTGATGTAATTTATAGTAAGCCTTGGTAGATTGAACAAGACTTTGATTTGTCATTATTTTATACTTTCCTATAGTAAAAGTTTTGGCAGAATAAACTTTATCAAATTTTTTGCTTTTTACGATGAAAAATCTGTATGATTTGAGGTTCTTGTGATATCAAAAGGAAAATGATTTTCCATAGGATGGTTAACTTTAGAAAATATTTGCTAAATTCATTACTTTTTTAAGTTTTAATGTTCATATTTGTGGGGTTTTTTAAATAGCGTATATGGTGTCCCTGTTTTATGCAAAAAGTCAGAATTCTACTTTGTCTGGAGAGAGACCACCTTGGTGAAGGATTTTTTTTTTTTTTTTTCCCCTCCCTTCTCTGATAAGAAAATTCAGGATCTGCTTAAAAGGGTTTACCAACTTTAAAGCTGCCTTAGGATGTACTTTGTCTCTAAAAATACTTGAAAAAATTGTTATTTTGAGATAAAATTTTATATGCATGTTTCTCTTATTGAAATGCAAGTATATAGTTTGTTTGCAGGAGAGATGTGTGTGATATTAATCTAGACAAATTATCTTTTAGTCTAAATATTTAATTGCAAATATATGCAAGCTAGTAAAATAAGTGCCATCTTGCAAGGATTTAAAAAACTGTTGCAAGTATGGATTGTTGTTGTTTTGATGTTTAAATATTTTTATTTTTCCAGGCTGTCAGTACTAGTGATATGTTAGAACTTGGAGAATGTCCTGAAAAAGGTCCAGTGGTCAGAACTGTTGTAAAACCTGAACAGTGGCCAATTCATGATGCTTTGTCAACTGAATTTCATGATGTTCCTGTAGTGGTTCCAGGGAAGAAATTTAGTATTCCAGGTAGCATTTAAATGAAAATTTTTAATTAAAATATCAACAAAATTTCTAGCCAGACTTTAATATTAATTTTGAAAAAATAATGGGATGAGATGTTTGAGCTCACAATTCTCCAGAATTTAGAATATAATTTTTCAAACATTAAATTAGGTGAAATTTATAACATTTTTCAACAACCCAATATTATCAATTTTGTTTTTAAAAAATGCAGGGGAATTAAGTAACACATTCGAATTTGTTTAAAACCAAAATGTTAAATTGATTTGCTTAATATTTTCAAACTTAATAAAATTACTTCAAATTTTCTCTGTTAACCAAACTTTTACTGAAAGAATTTTGTTGAACTTGTTTATATGTAATAAGCTTAATTAACAAAATTTTACTTGTATGATTAATATTGTTTCTTCAGAAGGTCATGTTATTGAAGTTAATTCTATAGGTCTTTGACAGTGTCTTGTAAGCTTCAGCAAGCTTTTGGTTTCTTATGTAAAAATGTTCATTTATAGAAATAATCTGAATTTACAAGAGATAAATTTAAAGTAAATTGCTTCAATTGTTCTAAATTGAAAACTTATCAGTTCTTTAATGGGTTTATTTTGTAGTTTATTTTACTCAGTAATTGTTTCAGTTCCGTTTTCATAACATTTTATATTTATAGGAGATTCATCAGATTCAGCAGAATGCAATTCAAAACCAAATGAACCTCAATTAAAAACAGGGGTATTGCCTAAAAATGGTAGTCGTAAAGAATCGAGGTGGAGAACTAAATCAACTTCAGCAATGAAAGTAAGCTTTTTGAACACTTCTTTAAACGTTAACATTTATCACTTAATATTCTTAATAAGTTTAAAAAAGGATTTTCTGAAAATGTCTTGTAACATTTTCATTAATCCATTACAATTTTTCATTTAAATCTTGAAAAAAAATAATTAAGATTATTTGCTGTAAGTGTTTCTTTAAAGGATTACTCTTTCAGACTAGTCTATTTTTAAGTGACATTTAATCAGCTTTTGGATTCTTAACCATGTAAGGGATCAACAGTATTTAAAAAATAAAACAAGTTAGTAGTAGGCACATCAGATTAAAATGGAAAAACTTGTTAAGTATCTGTAATATACTTTATAAATATGGATTGAATGTTTTAAATTAAAAGACCTTACTAACTTTTAACAAATTAAAAAGTCATTTCTAATGCAGAAATATTGTGCAAAGAGTTTTTCCCTCTATCTTTTTTGGGGAGAATAGCTTGACTCATCATTATCATTCCAAAAAATACCAATTGGAATTGAATGGAAAGAGGTGAATAAATTTCTAGTTTATTTATTTTTTCCTCTCTTCAACTAGGAAATAAAAAAGAAGAAAATTCAAAAATGTCTGGAGATGAGCTTGATTTTAAATTTGATGAAGAATTAAATAATGAATCGTTTGGTGAAAAGGGGGATAAAAAAGGTAAGTATTTGTTTGATTTAAAATATTAGAATTCAGTAAGTTTTATTATTAAAATTGTCTCATAATTTATTTCTTCAATTAAATATTAGAAATGTTTTGAGTAGGCAGATCACTGCAGTGAGCGTTGCAGGTGCCTGATGTTAGTTTGCTTAAAGACGCAGTTAGTGTAAATTTTGGGGGTAGTACCAGATACTCAAGTAAAAACCTTGAGGACCGAAGTTGGAGAAGTCCGATGTGAACAGCAATTGAACGGTTAGTCGGTCCTAAAAGATCAGGTTAATCCATTCTGAAGTTCAATATCCCCACAGTGTGTGTTCATCTTGCTACCAACCCAAATGGAATTAGATTCAATATTCCAAGACACAAAGCCCTCGAGCTTAAGTCAGGCAGAAGACATAGAGAACAGTCTATGTTAATAAATATGTGAATTTTCAATTGAAGCTTTTTATGTGTTTTGTTTGTATGTTTTTATTTATTAAATAATTGTAGAAATTCATTTTGCTTGGGTAAAAGTTATACTTAGTTGTCTTCATATATTCCTAAAATTTTAGGTGTATAACCTTAAATCACGATGTATTCGTTTAGCTTCGTTTTTTTTTCAATATTTCATTTGTGTGTATTCCTGTCAAAACAAATAATGGATATCTGTGGAATGAGTATTTAAATTTTCGTTTTCAATCAATGTTTTTATTTGAAGTTATCTTAAATAAATGATTTTATTGGGGATGTAAGGAATATTGCTACTGAAAGTCTATTGTTTGTTGCTTTATTTATAAAACTAAAACTTGATGGATGTTATGTTTCATTTGAATGTTATTTTTATTTTGCTGTGCAGCTTAAGAATTATACCAATATTTAGTTTTCAATTATTTACTTAATTTTTCTGATTCTTTTATGTATATGGTTTGATATTATGTTTAGATAAAATTCTACTTTTTTTCTTCCATTTCTCATTTCCATTGCAGAATGACTAAGGCTGGATATGAACTTAGTGATCAGGATGTCAATAAACTTATAATTGTAACTCAGACACCAGGAAATCGTAAAAATGATAAAATTAACAAATCAAGTTATCCTTCATATATTATGAGTCAAGAAATGGCAACTGCGATAAATGATGGTTTACGCTATTATGAACAGGATTTAATCGGAAGATATCATGGTGATGTAAGTACTTATCATATAAAGTACATTTTAGTAACTTAAGTTATAATGGTAAACAGGATATAATTTTTCCTTTGGAAAAAATATTTAATTCCTAAGAAAGAAAAATTTGTAGTGGCAAGTTTTAGTCAAGCATTAAGAACTGTCATAATTTTCATATTTAATATTTTTATTTCTCGAAATTTTACAACTTATGTGTTGATTTAGAAGCATAACATAATTTTTTCCCAAGTTTCTTAAAGTTGCTATAGTAAAGATTTTTGTATGGATAGTAAAAGTTTAAAAAGGCTTTAACGATAGCAATTAAATTTTTTATTTAATGTTAAATCAGTTTTGTTAGATTTCTTTTAATGGAAATGTCACTTATAAATATCTAGATTTTGATAATTAACTATTAAATAAAGTTTAAAATGGCACCTTTTATAACATTAATATTTCAATTTTTTATACATTTCATTTAATATAGTAACTTTTCTCTGATGTTATAAAGGAATATTTTTCGGGTCTTAGCATTAAAGATGCTACCTTCAGTTTGCAATATGTATTTTTATGCAATGCTTATTTTGTGCTTAAAGTTTAACTTTTTTTCTATTCTTAAAAGTTTATCAAAACTTGTTTAAAATATAAATTCATGTGCAGGATATTGTTACTGCACTTAAGCTTTTTAGTCATGTGATAATAGCAAAGTCAAAGAAATGCAAGCAATATGAACAAAGGGAGACACAGATCAATTGATAAGATAGTTGCAGGAATAAACTGTCAGGTTCATTAAGTTGAAACTCTAGTATATATTACTCTTATTTATATGTGGCCAAGTGAATCCTTAAAGTGTAGATTTTTATGCAAGAAATTTTGTTTTCAACAGTAATAAAGTTATCCATTAATCTAGAAAATTCTGTTAATGGTCAGTTTTTTTCCTTGGAGCTTTATCAATTTGACTATATTTTACATTTTGTGTATTTGTGTAGAAAAACATTTTTACTTGATTTAAGCATATAAATAGGAAAGCTTAAAAATAAGAAGTTATTTTACACATTTAGGAGAAATTTTAATAACAGTATTTTATTTTTAATTAAATGCTTGTTAGTTAAAAAAATAAAATTAGAAACCAACATGTTTTCATACATATAAAAAATTTTCCAGTTGGGATATCAAGGAGCTGGTTTATATTATGGGTCTATGGGTTTAGCATCTCCAGGAATTCCCATGCCTATGAGTGAACATCAGATGCAGGGAAAATGGACCTTTCCTCCTAATGCAATCAATGAGAGATTTTATCCTGTAATGAGAAATAACAGTTTTTCTGCAGATACTCAGGTTTGTTATGAAAATTGATTCTACAGTTATGTATTTTAATAAAAACTTTTTAAACCATTACATTTACCCATTTAAATGGTTATTTTCAATGAATAAGACATGTAAATGTCCTTTTATTGAAAATGGAATCAAATTATTTACTAGTCCTACACAAGCCAAATATTATTCTTTGTGATTTAGTTATCTGGAAGCATGTTTCTTATTGTGGAATTTATACTAATTGCATTTTCAATTTTGTTTTATTCAAAATGTGTTTTTATTTTTCAATGAAGAACATTGCGATTTATTCTTCTAAATAGTTAATAGGTAAACATGAATTCCAAATATAAATATACTTAAAACTTCTATATACTTTTTAATGTTTTGTCTGAATTAATTTTTTTTAATGAGGAAGCAATGCAGTGAC